>VMDR010011327.1:0-28709 GCA_007922815.1 Macrotus californicus | reverse complement strand
AATTAAAAAAAAAAAAAAAAAAAAGATTGATCTTTATTTCTCCCTTACTTAAAAGAAGTCTGGACATAGGCAATCCAATGTCGGTATGGCAGTCCTTTGATCATCAGAAAATCAGGCTCTACTTAATATACTGCTCTCTCAACCCTGGTGTGTCTCCTCATGGTCCCTAATGGCTGCTCAGACTCCAGCCATCACATCCAGATACCAGGTAGCAGAAAAGTGGCTTCTCAGAGACCCCATTCATTACTTATGTCTATCCTTCATTGACCAGAACTTAGTGATGTGGCTATATAATCTTTTCTCTTGGTAGCTGTTTAACTAGCAAAAACTGAGGATTTGTTATGAAGAAAAGAAAGAATTTTGGAGGGCAAACTATGGTCTCTACCACTGTACTGTGTATGAATGGAGAAAGTTACTGTTTAAATTTCTAAGCTTGTCTTTGAAAAGAGAATGTTTCTGAAGCATGAATTCTTTGTGTCCTGCAGGATCTCCCCTTCTAACCTCATATTCTACCATATCTGAATGGTCCCTCGGGTTTCAGCTTCAACCACAGTTCCTCAAGGAGCCCTCCCAATCTCTTAACCTGCATTATGCACCCAGTGCACCCTGCGTTTCTCCTTCAAAGCACTTTGCACTCCAGTCATTACTGAACCCTCTGAAGTTGTGTGTGTAAGGACTGCCCTCCCTGTGAACAAGATGGTAAGCTCTCTGTCAGCAGGGACCCCGCCTTGCTCACCATTATCTCTGCAGTTGATGTAGGTAGGAGAAGAAAAACTTTCTTCTACCCTTTTAGGTTCTGTAGCTAGACCTAACATTTAAACTGACATAAAACATATTAACAAGATTGAGGAAAGTATACATATTTTATTTAATATTTTTACATGGACATGGGAGTCTTCAAAAGGAAAATGAAGACCCAAAGAAGCCATGAGGCCCCAAATCTTATATACATTTTAAAACAAAGAACAATTCCATGCAGATGTGACCAGACAAAGGGGCTTGGGCTAGGGGCAGTAAATTTGGGGCCAGCAACTAGGAAATACCTGGGGGAAAAGAAAGGAAGGCAAGTGTTATTTGAGTGGTAGGTGTGTTGGCACAGGCCCGTTTTGGCGCCTTCTCTCAGTCTCTGGTGATAAGAACATTCTCTCTCTGGGGTAGGGTGGTGAGGCACCTTTCTCAGGGAAAAGTTAATGACCTGATTTCAGGTAGAAAGAGAGAAATCAGAAAGCCTTTCTGTATCTGCTGTTCCTCAAGTGCCTTCAGCTAAAACTAAACAATATGCCAAACTGACATAATTTGGGGTGGCAAGTTCTGAAACTCCTTCATACACCCTCAGTAAATATTTGTTAACTGAATGACTTTGAGGGATTAGAATACTGGAGAAGCCCCAGATTCAAGTCCCATTACCAATGAGACTTCCCTCGAACGGCTTCCCTGGCTGAGACAAGGGCAAAATTGGATTCTCCAAGTGCTGCACACAGGCCAGGATTTGAGCCGCCTGAGTGCCCACGTCGATGTTGGGAGGGATGTGGGTTGGGGCTGTCAGATCAGCCTCTCAGGGGAAGACTCCCACAGCAAACTCCACTTTACAAAACCAGCAATGCCAGAAGCACACCCAGGAGGCAGGGGAACAAAAACTGCAGCAGTGTGGGTGAGTTTTAGATCTGAAAATGCAACCAGCTGCCCAGTATTTGGGAAGGAAAAGTAGGTCACTGTCTTCCCTTGGTCCAGTGACATCCCCAGGCCCTAAAGGGGAAGGAAGAATTGTGTGATCTCTGGCGTCATAGGCTGTGGGCAAGTTTGGTCACGCTCAGCTTTATGGGAACTGCTTGTCCCACATCTCCTCATTTTGAAGACTCCCTACAAAGTCAGGACAAGATCAGTCTAAGCTGGTCAGCCTTTAGCTCTTTGGACAGAGGGTCTTCCTGAAGCCAGCTTTTTAAGCAAGAGTCTATTTGAGCACCACACAAGTGAAAAGGCAGGACCTAGAGTCCAGAATGGCTCCCAAACCCTCCATTTTAAACTTAAGGAAGGAGCATTCCTTTTTCTAGCCTGGGACTACAGGGTTTTAAAGGAGAGGGCAAGAAAGAGGGAGAGATTGTGGAGGCCTCAAGCCAAGCGCTGCTTTGAAGCTCATGAGAAGATCTGTGAACAGGGCTCCCTCCAACTTCCCCAGCCCTGGGAGAAAGGAGAACAGGATTGAGAAATGAGAACACGTCTATAATGTGGCAAACAAAGTCATCCTCTGCAGCCTGTCCCTCCACGTCCACCATTATGTTTAGTCATAACAATTAAGCATACTTGAACCACTTCTCCTTCTGACTGAGAAGCTGATAGTGACATTCACCCTGGGCATGATGTAGGGATTTTTCTGGGGCAGGTCTGAGACAATGAGGTGCTGGAGTTGTTTCCTCTTAGTTTGCAAGAGTTTGATTATTAAATATTCAAGAATTTGGTGAGCTATCATTGAACCATTGGTAATTTGAAATCTGCCATGGTAGGTATATTTACACTATGGAATTAGGCAAATCTTACAAATTGATTCCACCCCCTGCTTTTTAAGAGAGCTGCCTTACCAGGAGCTCTGAGAGGACTGGAGGAGAAGGCAGGAGACAGGGTGTTTAGTGTTTTCCCCAACATCTTTGTCACATCTTCCTTCTCTGCTCTTCCCACATTTCTTTAGAGTCAGTGTTGTCTCCGTAGAAATACCTACAGATTCCACTTCTGCTTCGTCAGAGACTGTGAAGAAGTTGACTTTCATCACCCCTGTGCTAAAGGACTCCAAGATCACAACCTCCAAGAGCAGCAGGCCCATTTTCTTGCAGAAAAGAAGAGAGAAGAAAAAGCTGAGGAGCTCCCTTGAACAGTGACAAGCCCATGGAAAAGTAGACATGGGCAGCCTGAAAATCAAAGGTTGGCTTCCTTCAAATCCCCTGATAAAATCGACAATCCACGCTTGCCAATTAAGGCCACAGGTGACGTTTCTTATGTAAGTGGATCCCTCTCCTTTAGATTCATTTTCAGAGGTCACAAAAGGTTGAAAGGAAACAAATTATTTTTCATGAAAAAGATAACAAATGAAACCAACACTGGTATAGAGAACATTTCTGAAACTTGACTGCTCTGGCCAACTTGGGGACGGGGTGCTTGCAGAACACAGGTTTGTGGGGCTTTTCTCTGAGAAATTTAGATTCTGCACGTCTGCAAAGGGAGCCAAGAACCAGCCTTCTGAACAGCTCCCGCTCCCACCCCATCATTCTGCTGCGGGTGGCCTGGGGTCTTCACTTGGAGAAACTGGTCTGAAGAGGCTTCTCGGGAGGCATTTTGTAGACAGGGAGCTGACCCCTGAGTAGGACCCTGCTTAGTGACCAGGCCTTGCCTTGCCTCAGTTTCTGGTCTTCAGGATTCATCCCCTAGGACATGTGGGTCTAGCGTTGTGCCGAGAGGTATGGAAATGGCATAAAAACACAGCAGAGATGCCATTTCTCACCACTGTCAGTCAGGAATGGGGTGGAGCCTGGGAAGGGTAGTCCTGAGGCGCTGAGAAGAACAGCTGGGATGGCAGTGAGCTTTCGTTTCTCAGCACAAGTGCAAGAAAGCCTTTTCCCCATGGGCTCAGAAAACCCTCTGAGAACTACTGAAAGCTACTAGAAGTCAGTTTTTCTTGCTGGAAGTGCCTTAAGAATTTAGATTTATAAAGCCTGGCAAATGTATCTCAATAACTCAAATCCACTTGCAAAGGTGAGGTGGAAAGGGACTGTGACGACCCACAGATGTGCTCACTCTGGAGAGAGCTACTGATCCGCAGTTGACCCACTTCCCCAGCCCTGGATCCCACCTCTAGGAAGATATCCCACTCCCCATTCAGATGGCCCATCACTGCCAGGCGGTGTCATGGCAACGGAGAGAAAGAAAAGATGTGAAGCTCCACCTCAGCACATTGTACACTCTGTCATCAGAGGAGAATTCTACTGCAGCCCTTCCTTGGCTGTGCTCTTTATAGTTCTAAGCTACTTCCTGTTTCCACCTCTAGGTCATACACCAAGCTTACAGTTGCTGTGATTCACTCACCCAGGAGGCTCTGATGTTCTCTCTCCTCAGAGACTATTGCTGCTTCTCAGGGACAGATCAGAGAGTGCAACTTGGAAAGACAAGGTCTTGGTCCATTCTTAGGAAAACATACAAACTATCCTAGGCTTTTCAGAATGCTTGTGCCTAGGCCCAGAAGCTCGGCATGCCTGGAAAATCTGTGACTTGCTTGGTTTGCATTTTCTTCTGTACTGATGATGAGGTCTTCAGTTCCCTAGAGAGGCTGAATAAGTACAACCTAAAAAGATTTTTTGCCAAAGACCTCACTGGAAACCTTGCTTTGCAAAGGGGCCAGGCCTACCAGACAACAACCATCAGGCAACAGCGAGTAGTCCCTGAGGAAGACATGAATGAGAAGCCATTCAAAAACGTTATGTTCTAGAAGCTAAATTTCAAAATGAGGAGGAAACCACAGCTCAGATGTGAGCTGATATTCAGCAACCTGGGCTCACTTGAAGGCAGATGAGAATAGGCTTTGCACAACTGTGTTGCCTTCCCATTATGATTTCTGACAGTTTACTCATTGGGGAAGGATTATTCCAGTGGAACAGTGAGTACTAAGGATGAGGCACCGGATGATTTAGTCAAGGTCAATGTGCCAAGTCAGCATGAGGGTGCTATATTTGTCTCCCAACTTCATTCCCTGACTTTGTCTGTGTGTGTGTGGGAAAATGCACGGGAAGCCGGAACACAGACTGAGATGGCACAGAAAATGCAGAGCTCCAATCTTTTTTCCCTTGTCCCACAGTGAGCCATGCATTCAGGATGATGCTGGGCCCAGGCCTGGGGGCAGGGTCCCTGCAAGGGTCACCAAGGCTGCAGACACATGCGAACCACATCTTATTCTACAGCAGAGAAAGGGAAGAATGAGGCAGAGAAAGACCCAGAAACACAGGCCAGCTGAGGAAATAGGACTGCTGTCCTGAAAGCAGTCTGGAATGCAGAGTCACGGCTTTTTAGAGGCTCTCTAGGTCCTGATTGCAGTGAGATGATCCCCAAAGAGAAAAACAGGCACTCTGAGTCTACTTGTGCAGAGAAACAACAATGCCACATGCAGCTCTACAGAAAACAGAACACAAAAATAGAGAGCATAGGAAAGAAGGAATTCTCATACCTTGATGGTGGGAAGGTAAACCGGGAAAACTTGGTTCGTTGGCAATTTGGTAATTTATGTTTAAGGCAGAAACAATGCTCCATATTCACCAAACTCTCTCCCCTGTCCCCCTGGACACTCAGGAAGGCTACAGTTCCCAGACACTCTTGCAGTTAGAAGTGGTCATGTGACTGAGTTCTGGACAAATGAAAGGTGGACAGAGGAAGTGATGTGAGTTACTTCCAAGTGTGGCCCTAAAACCACCTGTGCAATTTTCCATTCTCTCCTCTCTGCTGTCGGACTCTCTTTCCCTTTGACTTTCAGCGGAACTCAGAAGACCCAGTGGAGAACTCCAAGGCCCTGGAAAATGGGGAACAAATCCTGGTTCCACAGGACCGTGCAAAGCACCCTCCACCCCCAATCAGATGACTACACTGAATTGTAATACAAGAGAGAAATAAATCTTTATTGTGTTAAGCCACTGAGATTTGGGGGTGTTTGTTACAACATTTAGCCTGTCTTGACTAATGTAGTAACAAAATCCTTAATATTGTCCACAAGCTTTGATCTAGCAATTACATTCTTTGAAACACTCTCTAAGGAAATAATTAAGAATAGCCACTACAATGTTGCTTATAAAAGCAAAAAAAGGTAAACATTAATCTCTAATAATAGAAGATTCTTTATATAAATAATAATACAGCTTTGCAAAGAAATATTAAACACTTAATACCATTGAAATGTATTTATTAACATGAAAAACCTTCATGATATAGTGTTATATGAAAAACAGCAAGGAACAAAACAATATGGAAGGTATGACCCTATAATCATTTATATATGTATATATATATATACACACACACACGTATGTGTGTGTGTGTGTGTGTGTGTGTGTGTACCAAAATAACAGTGATTATTTCTGGTAATAGCATTTCAGGTAACTTTTTGAAAATTGTCTTTTTTATGCAGTTTTATGCTTTTTTCTTCAATAAACATATATTTCTTGAGCTAAAAAATTTGTTAAAGTAGCCTGCTGGAAATGGATGGGTCTCCTTTGAACTTGAAGCCTGGCCTTGCTCTCTCTGTGTGTAAGTGTAATGTATGCGAAGGAAACCCAGGTCCCTTGGGTGCTCTACAGCAGGGGTGTCAAACTCATTTTCACCGGGGGCCACATCAGCCTCGTGGTTGCCTTCAAAGAGCCAAAATAATTTTAGGACTGTATAAATGTAACTACTCCTTAACCGTCAAGGAGTTGAAATTACATTTGGCCCTTTAAAGGCAACCACAAGGCTGAGGTGCCCCGCCCCCGGGAAAAGGAGTTTGACACCTCTGCTCTACGGGTTAGGGACTAAAACTCCACCATTCATAAGGGTGAACATCTATTGATCTTATCTACCTGGGGTAGCTCTTAAGCCTTTCACATAGCTTCAGGGCTCAGTTCCTTGAACAAACTGCCCTGGCTTTAAGGAAGGAGGTACCTTTTCATCACAACGTTTTCCAGGATTTCCTCTAAAATTTGTTGTGCCTCAGACTTTTTTTCTTTTGGGGCCCCAATCTGGGTGATTTTAGAAAACAGCTACACATCTCCCTTCTCCCAAGACAAACTGTGTGATGTGGACCACAACCACGCTGCAGAAAGCAGGGCAGGAAATTGCACTCTAACTATAGGTCTTTATTCAGAAGCCCAGCAACCTCACCACAAACTACGCCCAGAGAGCCCTGCAGCCTTTGGGCCCTGACCTACAAGATCAAAAAGTCATATGCAATCTCTCCAAGTGTTCTCTGAACAAAAACTCATGTTGCAGGTTTTTGTTTTGACCTTCCAACCACATGACCAAGCCAGAATTGAGTTGAAACTTCAACTTTTTTCCTGCTGAGTTCCTCCCTGCCCTTTTCACAGACCTTCACACAGAAAAAAAGCACCGAGGAAGGGTCCTGTCGAGAAAGGTTCTCTGGGTCCTGTAAGGGGCTCGTACACTAACACAGCCCAAGAATAAATTTTGTGCGTAGTAGGACAAAGCTATTTTAGTTGAACTCAATGTCTTGTTGGCAAGTCACCTGTCCCCAAACTGAAGACATGTAAGGAAAGGATGACTTATTTTTAACAGGAGATCCTGATGTATTGCATCGGGAAAATGAAGCAAATGAAGTCCAAAGGCTGACGACCTGAGAGTGTCCACAAGAAAACCTTAGTAATTCCTTTCCATTCTTCTCCACAACTCAAATCCTACCTGCCCTTCAAGGCCCAGACAAAGAAAATACCAAGTTCTCCGTGGGCAGGTCAACACACACCAGTGTTTCTTCTACTTCTGAACCCCTTCCCAGTGGAAAGGTTGTATCGGGCCATGTCTAACCTGAGTGCTGGAGGCTCTGAGTGACCACCTTCTGGGCCAGTGCAGTCAGATTCACATTAGTGTCTGGTTTAGGATTGCTCGGGTCCCTTCCCACTGAGGGTCTCCGCTCCTTAAAGATCCCTCTTCGTCCAGGTACTGAGAACCTATTAGACAGTAGTAGCTAAACACACAGGTGTTGGATCTAGCGTGTTATGTGATCTTGAGCAAGTCAGTCACTTGTTTCCTCTGTGCCCGGTTCCTCGTTTGTAAAATGGTCTTAATAGTTGTGAGAACTCAGAGAATCCATGTGATACACTTCAAACTCAAATAACAGTTTTCCATTTTTTTAAATGGCCCCCAAATTCTTTGACACACTTCCCATGCAGAGGTGGTACTCTATGGCCCCTCTCTAATGGGATCTCTGAAACTGACCAACAGAATGTAGGTACGAGATGCCACACCAGTTTCCGGCCTCAAGCCTTCAGAAACGGGGAGCTTCCACATCCTGCCTCACTCTCAGGACCCAGACACCATACTGTGAGGGAGCCTGGCCACGTGGAGAGGCATGTTCTGGCGGAAAGCCCCAAATGAGGTAAAAGCCAGTATAAAAGCAGAGAAGCTTTTGCAATGACTCCAACTACAACTGCCATTGGTCTGTAACCACGAAAATTAGAGATCAGAAACTCTGAGTAAGAACTGCCTAGCTGATCCCAGTCAACCCCTAGAACTATGAACAATAAGAATAAAATGATTGTGGTTATTTTAAGTCACTAAGTTTTCTGGGGATCTGTTACTCAGCAATAGATGTCTGAGCCTTTCCTTGTTGCTTTAAGGAGGTCTCACATTGGGTCTGATCTTAGCCCTCATTTGCTAGTCCAGGGGGACACTCTGGTCACGCTGCTTCTTCCTCCCCAGCTTTGTACAGTCAGGTGTGCCCCTCCCCTCCCTTCACCCAGAGATGGGTGTAGGTTTCTGAATCCGGCTGCAAAGCTGATTCAGTTCTCTCCCCAGAGGAAAGTCCTTGTTAATCAGTGCATTCAAAGATCGCGACAGAATAGCTTCTTGTGCATGCTGCTGCCTTCTGTTCACTGCATTTTCCAGGTGTTAGAGCTTGTTCTTCCCCGAAAGAACTTAAGCTCCTAGAGAGCAGGCACCCTGCTCTAATTTTAATTTTGATACAATGTTAATTTTCTGTTTATAGCAGATTTTAACTTTTTGAGAACAAAAGTGATCACAGCTAATTAGAACCAGTTAAAAGCCTAAGTCTGCGATGATTTCCACAGGGACAAGTAGTCAAATACGTGCTCCAGGAAAATTACACTGCCCAATATGGGTCTTCTGATGCCCAAATTCTCAATTAAAAAAAATAATATATGGGGCTAAATCATTCTCTTGTGAAAATAGGGTAAAGATGGTTTATATAAAATGAAAAGTCCTGGGGTTAGAAGATAAAACTTCTCTGATTGTTTCCATGTTGTCTTCTTACTGGAAAATCAAGTATTTACTATATTCTGCCCAAGATGTAAGAAGTATTTTACGTGCTGAGCTGATAACTGCAAAAATCTTGACACTTAGGTCTGGCACTGAAGTCAGACCTGAAGGATGTGCGGTGGCTGGGGTGGGGGTTGGGGATGATGGTGCTCCTGGGGAGCTCACCCACAAGCCTCTGCCTGGAAGCACATTACACGACGTCTCCTGCTCTGTGGAACCGTCTCTGGAAGTCTCCCTGTCTGTTGCCAACCAAGGAGCTTAACCTGCTCCACACCTATTGGCTTCCGTGGAGCAATCATATGCCTCCACCACTGGCTCCCCTCCAGGCTGGGTTAGTGGTACCTTTTCTGCGCTCCCACAGCCTTCCGTGCTCACTTTTATTGCAACCTCTACTCTGTCTTTCAGTGTCTGTGTACGTCTCTCTCTCTCTAACCGGCTGAGTTTCTTGAGGGCTTCGACAGCCATTGAGGGCCTAAAGTTTTTCTCTTCCTGCTCCCTGGCAATAGCAGGATCCCTCTAGTGAAGTTTTAAATGAATAAGTGAGTGAGTAAATGAATTAATGAGTGAATGTACTTTCCATTATTTCCTTTCAACCGGCACAGACTACTTGCTTTTTCCCAAATGTACCGTGTGTTTCCTTGTCTCTGAAAGGGGCTCGGTTTTACGTGTTTCTGGAAGCCTTCCCAGTGTACATAGTAGTGTAGCAGCAGGATCAGCTACATAATTTGCAGGATTCAGTGAAAAATGAAAACGTAGGGCCCCTAGCTCAAAAATTATTAAGAATTTCAAAATAGTGACAGCAGAGCATTACACCATGTGTGGGGTCCTTTAAGGGCCAGGCCCCGTGTAACAGCATCGTCACACATCCATGAAGCTGGCCTCTGTAGCAGCTACCTGATCTTTGTATCAGCACTTCATGCCATGCCCCTGCTCCTGGTAACTGGAGTTTGCATTTGGGGATCCATCCTTTCTTATCTGCGTGGCTCGGATGGGACTGCCTACCCCAAGAGGGAACATGTGATCCAGGTCCAAACAATGAGAGTATCACACCCACCTCATCATGACTGGTACAGGGATAAGCAAGTGACCACCTGTGAGAACCATAACTGAGAAAGATGTTCTTTTTGTGGGTACTAAGTTGGCAGGAAATAAGCTTAGAGCTTTTGGGAATCACCAGTTGGGAGAATCCTGCCTAAGACAGAGCTGATACTGAAGAAAAACAAGAACTCAGAAGATGGAGTGGTGGGGAATGCAGTTCTTGCCAACATCATTTAAGCAGTGGATTGAGCTGACCCTCCAGACTTTTCTTTTTTCTAACTTGTATAAACCCAAAAATTTCCTTCGTGGCCTAAGCCAGCTTACCTCAGATTTCAGTGCCCTGTAATCAAAACAGACCTGACGAATGAGTGGGAACTTAATAAATACCTTTCAGTTTGAATAACAGACCAGAAGGGCTTGAAGGAAACCATTGTTATAGTTCTATTGCCCGTCCTTTGCTTAGTTCCCTTTGACTTGAGAATCAGGGCAAGAAACTGAGTAGCCCAGAGAGACTGTGACTGGGTTATTAAAATGGGAATTTAATAGTACGTGAAGGACTTATCTGTTCCTCATGCTCATTGTTTTGTGTGTAGACGGAGACAGAAATGAGGAGCATGGGCTGGAGGTTGTCTTTGCTTTGAAATGTGAAAACAAAGTATTTATGTTAAACATGTTTTACTTTGATAATATGAAAGAATAATAATAAAGTTTATTGTTTTAAAGGCTTTGAAAAGATATGATTCAGGCCAATTTACCTTTCTGCAGACTTTTAGGGTACGAGTCCCATATAGTTGAACTCGGACCAGCCATGCCAACCTTTCACCTAAAGCCAAGCTTCGCAGAGTCCGGAGGTGGGTGAGCCCTGCAGCTCCTCCCCAGGCCTTAGCCTGCCTGCTCTGCCCCTCTCCACTCAGAGCGGCATGTCAAGAGCAGCAGGGCACTGGGGTGTTTACCGACTTGGGCCTAACCACGCCCCACCTGCATCCTTTCGCCAGTGTCATTTGGAACCCTGAGAACCGGTCTCAGATTGCTGACTCTACTGCCAACAGCAAACTATTTATCCTCTGGATGGGTTGGCAGGAAAACCAAACTTTTTTCTCTCCAGGCCAGCCAAAACCTTGAGGCCAGCAAACTTCCCTCACGGTCTCATCAGTCATCCTTCACTTTGCTCTGAGTGAAAGCCTCGCCGGTGCCCTGCTGCTCCACTCAGCCCAGCATCATTCTCTGCACCCACCCCCGAGACCCACCTCCCACAGCAGCCTTCCCTCACAACCTTCCTCAGGGGCACCTCCTCTGTTCCATGAGGAACCCTCTCTCCATCCTATTCCCTCAGACTCTTCACTGAGTGCTTTGTGCCTTCACTGAAAATAGATCTTTCCAAGGATACCTACCACCTTCCCCCACGGGCCTCTCACAGTTCTCAAGTGGAAACTTCCAGGGACTCTCCCTACAGCCATCATCCTGGGAAAGTTTAATTTCTAATAGGTGTCTCAGCCAATATCCTAGCATCAAGTTTGTTTACTGGCTTAACCTCAGAGAAAAGTCTTTGTCTTCTCTCTATGTTAAACTCCAATATCTCTAAACTGGTTTAAACACACACACATGCATCTCTTATGCTCCACTTTCTAACTTCCATTCCCTGGCCACCAGCATTCATACTGTCAAACGTAGGCATTTTTGCTTTATGGAGACTTCTAGTCAATGGTTCACTCCATTTTCCTCAAACTCACATATTCAACAAACATCTTCCGAGTCTACATCTGTGTCAGGTGTGGCGAGGCAAAGCTCTCGAAGCTTCATTCTAGCGGGAGGATGTTCCAGTTACCTGCTGCTGTACACAGAACACCAACACTCTGACTTCAAACAGAAGGGCTTATTAGAGCTCACAGTTCTCTGTCAGGAACTGGGTCAGGGCTAGGCTGGGCAGCCCTGCCGCTGCTCTGGGGTCAGCCAAGATTGCTCCCTTGTTGACATTCACCATCGCTGCATGTCTGTCCCCTCAGTGACCCTCCACACAGAAGCATGGACCTCCTCCCTGCATGCTGGTCTCAGGTGGTCACACTTGTTACAGGGCAGCCAGCCCCCAAGAATAAAAGTGGAAGCTGATCTGACAAGCCTCTCCAAAGTGAAATCCAGAACTGTAGAGTGTCCTTCCTGCTGAACTTGGTCAGTGAAAGCCAGTGATACGAAGTTGTGGGCCAGTCCAGATTCAGTGGAAGGAGAAACAGACTCTACCTCGTGACTGGTGACCCAGCATGTGACTACAGTGAGAAGGAATTGATGGCAGCTATTTTTGGAGACTGCCAACTACAGAGGAGGGAGACAATCTCTGTATGTAAGGACAAATAAACATTAAAGTACCAGACAGTAATAAAAGCTGTTCAGAGAATTGAAACAAGGTGTTTTGATAGAGAACTGCTCAGTAGCTCCTGTAGATTGAGGGGACCGTCAAAGAAGCTGTATTTAAATTACAACTTGAAAGGCAAGAAGTGACAGCTGTATGAGGATCCAGGCAGAAGGAAGAACTAGCAAAAAGCTCTAACTGGGAATGAGCTGGGCGTGTGTAAGGAATAGAAAGAAGGACCAGGTGTTAGGAGTGCAGACAACAGCAGAGTACAGTTGGAAATGAGGTCAGACAAGTAGGAAGGACCAGATCAAGTGCACTGTGGTAAGGAGGTTAGATTTGATTCCAAGAGCAGTCAATGAAAAGCCACTGAAGGTTTTAAATAGGGAAGGACATGATACAAGTTACATCGTTAACAGGTCACTCTCGCTGCCTTGTGGGGAACAGGTTGTGAAGTACAGAAGCAAGACTGGTGACTGAGCTACTGCGGGAGCCTGGACCAAGAGATGGTAGCTTGTTTGGCTGCTGGCTGTCAGGAGGAGAAGCTGAAGGTGTTGGGCCAGCAGGAAGTGTGGAGGACTGAGCCTGTATTCTCTTGGTTCAAGTCCCCTTCACACCTGGGTGATCACCAACGCTCCACACCCATCTGTCCTTTAATGGCACCTTAGAGGTTTTCAAGATTATACTCATGAGTCACTTTAATGACAGGGATACATTTTCAGAAATGCATTGCAAGGTGATTTCATTGTTGTGTGAACATCACAGAGGGCACTTGCACACCTAGGCTACGTGGTACAGCCTATTACTCCCAGGCTACAAGCCCATAGAGCATGTTACTATACTGAGTGCTGTAGGCAACTGTAACACAATGGTATTTGTGGCTCTAAACATATCGATTCATAGAAAAGGTACAGTAAAAATACCATATAAGAGATAAAAATGGTACACTGGTACAGGGCACTTACCATGGGTGGAGCCTGCAGGACTGGAAGCGGTTCTCGGTGAGTGAGTGGTGAGTGAATGTGGAGGCCTAGGTCATTATTGTACACTACTCTGGACTTTATAAACACTGTGCACTTTGGCTACACTAAATTTATAAAACAACACGAGATTAAATCAAGCACAAGAGAAAATAATGCAATCAAGAGATGAGGCAAACACGTAAGTATGAACCTGCTTCCAGAATAGCACGGCACACTGTTCTACAGAAAGATTACACTCTAAAATAGTGATGACAAGTGTGCTATCGTAAATGCATAACCCAGTAACAGAGTCGCTTGTCACCATTACCGAGTGTTGGGCACCGTACCGAACCGCAGGTGCTGCATCTTACGTGACTGGCGGCATAGTAGGTTTGATTACATCTGCATCACCACAGACACGTGCATAACGTGTTGCGCTGTGACATTGCCATGGCTACATCACTGGGCAATAGGAATTTTCAGCTCCGTTATAATCTTTTTTTTTTTGTAAAGATTTTATTTATTTATTTTTAGAGAGAGGGGAAGGGAGGGAGAAAGAGAGGGAGAGAAACAGCAATGTGTGGTTGCCTCTCGTGGCCTGCAACCCAGGCATGTGCCATGACTGAGAATCGAACCAGCGACCCTTTGGTTTGCAGGCCAGCATTCAATCCACTGAGCCACAGCATCCAGGGCTCAGCTCCATTATAATCTTAAGGGACCACCATAGCATATGTGGTTCTGCTATGCAGCACACAACTATATTTTAAACTTAGCATCTTTGCATACAATGCAGCCCTTCATCATAGGCTCTGGCCCCTCCCCACTTAGGCTCATTTCCAGCGTCTATCCCAACATGCCCTTTGTTCCAGGCATTTCTAACTATTCAGTGTTCCCTGACCATGTCCTATTTCAAGATCCCATGCCTGGAAGGTGCTGTTTCTTCTTTCTAAAATGTTTCTTCTCCCTCACCTTCATTTGTCATCCAATCAACTTCTACTCCTCCTTCAAAATATAACAGGTGTCACCTTTTCCACTAAGTCTTTCCTGAAACCTCAGTTTTATTTAGATTTCTGTGCACACCACACATGGCACCATAGACATCCAACTCCTTGTCTGTCTCTTCCAGCTGACTGTGGGTACCTTAAGGACTGGAACCTAGTGCATTGCTCCATAAGTGAAGAAAGTGAGAAATTTAAGAGAGCCACATTTGCCATGATTTGCCCTTTGGGTGTGAAAACCTGTGTAAGGTCAAATCACAGCGGGAAGATAGATTTGATAGGTGGGTCCCTTTACCAAGTTCCTTCCCTCTCCCAAGCTGATTCAAGGAGACTAGCCTCATCCCTTCACAGACCTTGCCAGCCTCCCATGGCGAGTACTTATTTTCCTCTGAGCTCAGAATTCTCCAGGAAGGGTCTGGCCTCTGCACACACCAAATATCAACATCATTGTTGATGGAAATCAGGAAAATCTGAAAAGCCCACTTCAGCCAACACGACGTTCACTGTGATGTTTAAAGGTAAATAAACTACAAGCTGCTGACTTTCAAATCTGTAGCCAGACCTGGTCCTTGCACTGAAATTCAGATTCTCAATTCCAATTGTCCAATAAACTTCTTTACCTGGATGTTCCCCAAACTTGGAAGGTCTAAAATCAAACTTACTATCTCTCTTGCCCCCATATATCCATGACTGGGAGTCTATCAGTAACTCACCAAGAAGTCACCAATGAATATTTCTTGAGTTCACCCTCCTCTTCATTCCTATTGCCAGGATCCTGGTCCAGGTCCTCAGTTTCTCTGGTCTGCACAACCACATGGACCCCTTCAACTAGCATCTCTGCTCCCAGCCAGTGCTCTTCTGGTTCCCTGGGGATCTACGTGAGATGCAAATCTGATCTGTCCCTCCCCCAGTCTGAAATCCTTTAAATACCCAGCACAGGGCTGTCAAACTTTAGTTTGCATCTGAACGACCTTGAGAGCTTCTTTAACAATGCAGATTTGATCCCCTCACCAAAACCAATAAATTCAAGGATCTGCTGGGAGGGGCAAGGGATTTACATTCTTAATTAGTATCCAGGCATTCAAGCTCTTTGATCCATGAGATGAATCCAATTTCTTCATTCGCTTTTCCAAGCCTTCCTCACGTGTCCTTTGCCCTCTTTAGGAGAGGTCCTACCCACCTATCTAGCCTCACCCATCCCCCTTCACACACCCTGCTCTTTGTGGTACTTCTCGTCTTTGACCTTTGCTCTATCTTGCCTGCTTCCAGGAGTGTCTTCTCTGAATGACTGCTGCTCCCTTCTCAATTAGGCAACTCTTTGTAACTTAGCTACTCAGAACATCAGCATCATCTGGGAGCTTGTTAGAAATGCAGAGTCACAGGCCCCAGCCCCACTGAATCAGACCCCAGGTGATTCCAATGTACTTCAGAGAATAAGAAGCACAGCTTTAAAACTCGGTTCAAAAGCACATCTTCCAGGAAGTCTTCCCAGACTGACACACACTACTCATCAAATATTCCTCTAAATGAACAGTGAGCATCTGCACCACTGCACGTGTAACATTTCACAGGTTAGGGCTCTCATAACCCAGTCACAGAGAACTATTGTATTTAAAGCATTGCCCAAAGAGGAATGTTAATCCCCAAGTACCCCAAAGTCAAGAGCACACCCCTTTCTCACCGTCCCATCCCCTGTCTTGGTACCTCTGCCCACTGTCTTCTCTGTGCATGCTTAGCCCCACAGGTGTCCCAACATGCAGGGTCCCCTCCCTCACCTGGCCTCTTGGGTGATGCAGCTCTTCACCCCATCTGCTTTTCTCCTGAGAACCTGCCCGTGTGGCATGGTCTCTTTCCCCTCAGACCTGGGGACAGGTGGAAGGAGAGAAGGAGGCAAATGTCCACTGCTCTTGGAGCGTTCAGAGCCCCAGGCTGCAGTAGAAATATTTGTTTGCTTGTTTGTTTTTTAAATATGTATCTGCTTCTCCCATCCTCCTCGAACAGGGAGTTCATTGCTGAACACCTGGCATGCTCTTCACACCTGGCAGCCAGAGGCCTGTTCTCACAAGAGGCTCTGCCACTGACTGGTGATGTCACCCTGGGCAAGTCCCTGTACCTCTCTGATCACCTAGTTCTTGGTCTGGAAAAGCAGGATAATAATACTGCCTGGTCTACCTCACCGCATCTCTGCTGAGCCAGGACCTGGAGCGGTGTGCATGCACACAGGCGCATGCATGTGCACACATGAATGTGTGTGCACGCACACACAGCCACAGCCTCTCCTCAGCCCACGCAGAACACAGCAAAGTCCCAGTTTTTCTGTCATCTTCCCGTGCTGCCTTAAAGCCATGAATGACCTAGCTGATTAGCTGAAGAGCATCGACAACACCAATAAGATGAGACAAGCCAACTTCATAATAGGCTCTGCTCCCCAGTCATCATTTGTCTCTAACGGCGACAGAGAAGCATGATTACATTGCGAATTGGAAATCACTGCTTGATCACAAAGCTGGGGAGATTTTTGTGAATCTCACCAACACGTTAAAAAAGTGTGGGTGAAACAAGTGTAGAGCCTCAGATTTGATGTACAATTCAAAGGTCTAGAAAAATGGCAGAACAATTTGCTCCCATCTGTCTCTTTGGTTTCATTATACTGACCGATGACCTCAGCTGGCATCATGGATGAATACACGCAGAAGAAAAAATCCTGGGATTCTTTTTCTAGGTATGTAATACATACATAGAAATCATCTCAATGGAAGAGAGAGGGAGAGAGCCAAGCCCAGGTCAGCTGTCTGCCAGTTGCTGCTCTGAGTCTCAGCCAGGGCACTGAACAGGGAGGAACTCAATCCCTTGGCATCCACAGGAGTTTCTAGGCATCTGGTACATGTGGAAGTTCTCACTGAGAAGTGTACCAGAGCCATTAGCATGCACAGGGGGACAATGGCCATCCAGGGAGCTCGACCCAGCAGAAGCCTGGGCTCATTGTGACAGAGGAGTGAGGGAACTGTGGGCCCCCGAGCTAGGGTGCTTGTGGAGGACATCTACTGTGTCTTTGTTTTATCTTTGACCTGCTGAGTGGAGGGCTGGAAGGTGTTATAAACTGGTATGGGGCCAGAATACATGGGGTTTTATTTTTGGAATGGTGAAAACTCTTAGACAGAAATGAGATTTAGAACTGGAGTATTTCTCTCCTCCCCTACCCCATGTTATTAATAATAATGATTTATGACACACCTACTACGTGCCACACACAGTCTTAGGCATTTGGCTTATGTCGTCTTAGTTAACACACTCTCATCACAAAATTGAAAAGGAGGCCAAGGAGCTGATGTGATTCTTAGAACCTAACGTGAAACCCCTGCAGCTCTGACTCCCAGCTCCATGGGCCTTTCACAGAGCATTCTCAGTGAGTGCCAGTCCAGAGGGACCTTCTGCAGTCAAACGAATTCAGGAATGTCTGCATATTTGTGTCCTCTTTGGTTTAGGGATGCTATTAGCTAAAAAACACAATACCTGAACAACGAAGAAACAAACCCAAAGAGCTAACGCAACATTTTAACAGCATCAAGAATTGAGATCAGCTGTTTGGATGTCCTTGGCTTTTCCCTAGTGATTCTGCAGTAGCTCCAAGCTCATGTCTACATGTGGTACTGTCCAAAGACAGAAAGAGGCAAGTACACAGCTTGTGTTTTGACTTAAGAGTGAGGAAAACCATTCTAGGAGTCCCCAAGCCTGATTTTTCTGACACCACAATGAGCAGGGCTATAGCACATGTCCAAACCTAAAGCAATCACTGTTAGAGAGGATGGTTTAGATCAACCTGGGCACTGGAGAAGGAGGCCGCAAAACACACAGGTATCATAGCCAAACAAAATCCAGGCTATCTGAGCAAAGAAGTGGGGGGGGGGGTGGTATTGAGTAGAAAATCAACAGGGTCTTCCACACTTTTCTTGGAAATGCATACTGCCCACGAGCATATTTACAGCTAGATCTAGTTTAGTTTGTTTAGTAACCCATTTAACTTCTTCCAAATCCAGTGCTTCTCAAACTTATCTTTTCTTGGCGTTACTAGCTTCCTGAAGGCACATTGTGAAATGCTGGATCCCACCAGCATGCTGTTGGTCCTCAGTTAAGTGACAATCCTGAGAACTCTCAAGCACAGGCAAACTTGGAGCCAGACGGTGCTCTGTGCACCTGCTGGAGAACAATGAGAACAGCTCAGTAATTTGAAAGAGTTTTCCTTGACCCAATTAACAGGACATAAAAGCAGGAGTTTTCTTTCTTCTCCAGGCTCCTTTTCTTCCTGACAACTCTAAATTAATAAGTTTAAGATGTTACTTATAGTTGGATTTCTTTCCACTAACCTTGCCACCTGGGAGGGAGATAATGACAGCTTTTAATATTGATTCGAGAGGGACCGATGGTTAAGGTCAAACCAGGACTGCATTCCCTCCCAGTCCGCATATGCATCCACATTAGCAAAGCCTGTAAGAATGCTCTCCGACTCCTTACTTGCCTGTGGCCTCTTTTCAGAAGCCAGCAGCCTCCAGAAGCCTGGACAGCTGGTGGCCAGCTCTCACAAAGCGCTCAGCTCAGCAAACCTGTGCCTTTCTCTTCCTCCTTAATCCTCCGATCTTCCCACCCCCCACTTCTCCTCTGTGTTTCTTCCCTTGTTGGAAATTTCTTACTGGCTTACAAAAAGGAGACCTTGGGGTTTCTTTGACATTGCTATTTGAATGAAAATAGAAACCCCACTGTAACCCTCTGCTGGGAAAGCCAGCCAAGCAGTAGTAAGTATTTCCCTTCACCACCCCCCAACCCCACCCTGCAAACACACGTGCTCAGAAACCTACTGAGCAGAGGTCCTGAGCAGAGGAAAGGGTTCGGGCAGGCAGGGAGGAAGGCTACACTTAGCATTCAAGAAAGCCCAGGTTCAGGCTGATTTCACAGATACAACCACTGTTCTCACTCTTCTTCACCTCTGGGCCCAGCTGTGGGCTGGCCTTTGTTTCTGTTCGTGCATGTGGGTGTTAAGAGGTAAAGCCATTCTGCTGGGCATAGGAGGGAAGAACAGGCACCCGCAGCTTTTCCTGGCTTCCTCAGACAAGTTGTCCTGCAAGCTGATGAGCTGAGCCCTCTGGGCTACTGTCTGGTAGAAAAGGTCAGGTGGGCAAGGCACCACTTGCTACAGAGCTCAGCTCACTCTGCCTACTTCATCCAGACATAAGAACAATTCAACCAACAAGCATCATTGGCAGCACTGAGGTTCCCAGGATCCCAGGTACAGGCAGGCCTGGGATGGACCTTGCACAGGCTTAGTTCTTGATCGTTCTTAGTCTTAGTCTTAGTCTTCCCCTGGGCTCGCAGTACGCATTGTCCCTCTCCCTGGAGTCTCACTTCCTTGACCTCTGCATCTGCCTTTTCTTTTACCCCATGTCCAAAAAATATTGGGTTGGCCAAATAGGTCATTTGATTTTTTCCCATAAGATGTCTCTAGTAAGGGCTTAGTTGTCTTTAACTTCATTCGAAACAATTTTTTTGGATTGTCTTGTGACAGCCGTCATATCAGCATGAATGTATAAAAAATTATCAAAATTGGTGAATTTTTGCCCCTTCTGGCGTGGCTCAGTGGATTGAGCCCTGGCCTGAGAACCGAAATGTCAACGGTTTGCGGTCTGGGCACTTGCCTGGGTTGCAGGCCAGGTCCCCAGTAGGGGGTGTAGGAGAAGCAGCCCATTGATGTTTCTCTCTTCTTTCTTCCTCTCTTCCCCTCTCTCTAAAAATAAGTAAATCTTCCTTAAAAATTGGTGAATTTTTGTGTAGCCATTTTAGTATTGAAGATGAAAGAAAATAAGCAATATTTTTGGCTTATTATGCTTTATTATTTCAAGAAAGGTAAAAATGCAAAAAAAAAAAATACTTGTGCAGTGTGTGGAGAAGGTGATGTGATTGATTGAACATGTCAAAAGTGGTTTGTGAAGTTGCATGCTGGAGCTGGATGATGCCAGACGGGTTGAAGTTGATAGCAATCAAATTGAGACATTAATTGAGAACAATCAATGTTATACCACACAGGAAATAGCCAACAAACTCAAAATACCCAAATCAATAAAGTTATTGGTAAAAATGAAAAATGTGTCTTTTATTTTACGGAAAAAAACAAACAAGCTTTTTGGCCAGCCCAGTTTCCCACCCATCTACTTCTCTCCGTTTCCGTGACCTCTACCAGAGTTTAAATCACAGTCATCTCTTGCCCGGACTGGTCAGCACTATTTCCACTCTTTTACGGCCCAACCCATTCTCCCCACCACAGCCACCGTGACCTTAAACTGTCAACCCTCTGCTTGAAACCCTTTGGTGGTTTCCCACTGACAAAGAACAAAATTGAAAATCTTTACAGGGACCCACAGATCCCAGCATTTCCTGGCCCCTGCCCCTCTTCTGCTCCCCACTGCTCCTGTCTCTTTGATCAGGGACAGCCAGCTTCAGGGCCTGTGACCAGTGCAGCCACACAGAGACCTGCACTCCGAAGGGGGCCCCTGTGCTTAGGGTTTAGTGCTCTGGAGTCTCCTTAAATTTCTTAATAATTAATTTTAAATCTGTGTTTTGCAAGTGATGTCTGATGGGGCAATGGAGCATGCATTTGCCCTAGGCTTGGAGCCTCAGCTAACCCGTGGTCCTGCTTCATTCACTGGAGGTCCTGATCTCCCTTTCCAACCCCTTCCCACCTCCTACCTGTGACCAGTATCACCCTCTGCCAGGAGCAATGGCCAGGTACACTGGCAGGGGGAGGTCCACATGCTGCTGTCACACTTCACCCCTGTCAGGGGCTGGGCACTGTTGTAGGGAGGATGGGAGTCAGGCACCTCATATGAACTCTCAGGACCGGGCATGGCAGTGCCATCTCTGTCAGGGCTGGCAGCCCCATGGGGCATTTAACAGGTGACAACAGTGGTCTGTCACCCAGTCTGGATCCAAGGATCAAGCATGTCTTGGGACAGAGGTTGTCATCCTTTGAGGGTCTTTCATCTGCAGTGAGTTGGGGTGGTGAGCCCCTGGAAGGAGAGACTGACACCCCACCCCTGGCTGCGGGCCTGCATTTTCGTTTGCATTGGGCGTAGCAAACTAGACAGCCAGCTGTGGCTCTGAGATTCTCTGCCCAGTCTGCTCTTCCTAGGTGTGTTTCTCGTCCTTCAAGTCTCAGCTCACAGATCCCAGACTCCAATCACCCTGCTCTGCGCTTCCTGTCCAAAGTAAGTCAAACCTATTATCCTCTGTTTTCTTCATATCATTTAGCATCATTTGTAACAATGGATTTGCTTTATTACTTGTTTTCTGTCTGCCTGAAATGTTAAGCTCCACAAAGGCCAGGTGCCTGTCTGTCTTTTTGGTTATAGCCACACCCCTTTGCACAATCTTAATGATGACATCTAGCATGTAGTATATGTTCAACAAACATTTGTTAAATGAATAAACACATTTATTTCCGATGCTGTATGGTGCAAATGGTTTCCATTAAAGCAAGCATTGACGAAAAACACTGCATGGTGGGTCCGCAAGTGGTCGTTATTTTATTCTCCAAACTTTCCGATATGCTTAACATTATAACATTTTAGGGAGGTAGGTTTTAGAAAGCAAACAAAGTATTGGAAGCTATTTATATACAAATCCTGTAGGTATTATTTTCAATTTGCTGTTTTCCTCTCAACAACAAATTTGTGAGGGTCTCTCCGCATCAGTCCACACAGATCGATTCCTCATTTTTAAATTGTAAGTGGTTTTCCAGTGTGCTGTAGTGATGACACATTTCCCTTAGCTGTTTCCTTTCAGCTGGACAACGAGAGCACTGAAACGTCTTTCTAGTGTTATAAGTAGTGCCTCCTGGTGCACGTGCGTGAGCCTTTCTCTAAGGCAGAAGACAAGATGATTCCCCTTCTATATTTCTGCTCAGAGTCACTTCCTCCTCTCTATGGTGTGGGATGGGAGCAGAAAAAACTTGAGAAAAAGTATAAGAAATCCTTTGTTTTAAAATAGCAGAGCATTGCTGCTTGTTGTTTGCCTGTTTATTTACTGAAAAACCTGACTCCAGGTCCTCTTGAGTATAAGGCAGACAATGGAAAGGCTTGGTGTCATCCTAGGACCTAGTATGCACGCATTCTACAAATCTTCATTGAGCACCTCAGGGGTTTACCCTGGCCCCTGATTAACTGGGTTGTCACTGGCCCTAATCCAGAAGCAGGATCCTGGAAGCTCCCTACTGTGTCAGCCAGTGCCTGTTTAGTTGGTGTTAGGGACTGAATGATTGTGTTCCCCCAGAATTCACACATTAAAGCCCTAACCTCCAGTGTGATGATATTTGGAGGTGGGGCCTTTGGGAGGTGATTAGAGTTGGTGAGGACAGGAGGATGGGGCCCTGGTCCAATCATATTAGGGCCTTTATTAAAAAAAAAAAAAGACACTGGAGAATTCTCTCTATCTGTTTCTCTCTTGTATGTATATACAATGAGACATCTGCAAGCCAGGAAGAGTGTCCAGCTCTCTCCAGGAACCCAAATGACCATCACTTTGTTATTGGACTTCTCAGCCTCCAGAACTGTGAGAAAATAAATTTCTGTTGTAAAAGCCACTCATTCCATGGAATTTTGTTATGACAGCCTGGACAACCAAGGTTGTTGGGTACTATGGGGGGTAGGGGCATGGTCCATGGGGACTTGGGGTAGTGGCTAGTCACCAATTGGTACAGAAGTATTTCAGTATTTTAACAACTGGGGCCAATATACTGTGATGTGCCAGTTCTGTTTATAGAGTTTAAATTACAGAGGTGGCAGACAATATGCTAAATAAGCAAAATAAATAGTATGTCAGTGGTGTTATGAGCTATGAAGAAAAACAAAGAAGAGGAGAAGATTAGGAAGCAGCAAGGCTATTTTATGTTGCAAGAAGAAGGAAAGAGAAGGAAAATGGCCTGTTCATCATATTTTAAGGCCCCTTTCCAGAGGTTGCACATTATCCTTAAAGCCCATTGCTCAAACTTAGTCACACAGCCACACCTTGCTACAAGAGAAGATGGGAAATGCAGGCTTAATTCTGAGAGGCCATGTGCACAGCCACTGAGGGTAAGTGGGGTTTCATTACTGAAGATGCATAGAATGGATACTGGGGAACAACCAGCCACAACGGGAACAACACCAATAGTGGGTTAAATTGGTAATCACATACCTGTTAATGTAATGCCCTGAGAAGAACCTGACATCATCTCTGTTGTATTCATGTTAAAAATATGTGGCCAGATTCTAACCATGAGGAAAAATAAATCCACACTGAGGGATATGCTACAAAAATATTAACATCATGAAATATAAAAAAGGATGGGGTTACTCTTCCAGACTCCAGGGACTAAAGAGGGACAACGAAGTGGAATCTGTCACCCTTGACTGGATCTTAAATTGAAAAAGGAAAAAAAGCAACTAATAATATTATATAACATATCTGCATTCATATTTCCCCTGAAAAAACTGAAATGGATATGTGTTAGATAATATTACATTATTATAAAATTTCTTGAATGATATTGTAATGATGTAGAAAAATGTTCAAGTCCTTAGGTGGCACACACTGAAATGTTTAGGGAAGAAGTGTTATGACATCAGCACCTTATTTTCAGAGTTCAGGACAAAAATGTGTACGTGTGTAGGGAAACAAAACGAGCATACAGATGAGGCTAAATCCTGAACAGCTGGTGAATCTGGGTGAAGGATATGTGGATGTTCATTGGGTCATTCTGTAAACTTCTCTGTAGTTTGATTTTTTTTAAACAAAAAGTTGGAAAAGTGGTACAGAGTTCCGGTGACTCTGAGGGGGATGGATTGGAGGAAGGACAGAGCTGGGCCAGAGCGTGGCTGAATTAAGGACTCCAACTCCTCGGAAATTCTCTCTGCATTCACCAGAGCTTCTCTCTGCAATACGATCTAGGTCTCTCTTGCTGCAGATCAGCTTTGTCCAGGCAGCAAGGCACATGGCCACAGGAGTCTCTGGATTCCCAGCCTTGCATCTGGTGATGAGACAGGAAAGAAGTGTTCAGCTCTCTGCTTCAGCTTGAAAAATCCTGGGGAAGGGCTTTGACGAGCTCAGCATGGGTCATGCAGTGACCCCTGGGTCAGAAAAAGGCAGGGGGAGGGAGCGATGTGACAGGCCCCGGTGCTGGCTGTACACTCCAGGCGATGAGGGGAGGCTTGGAGCCTTCATAAAGGCAAAGACATCAGGAGGGAGAATCAATGACACATGGTGGGAAGGAGAGGAGCAGAGGAATCGGGCTGACACAGCACTTTCTAATTAGGGTGACTAGGAGGTGAGGCCATTTCCTAAAAGAGAATATAAGAAGACAAGTCAGGGCTGTTCTATTTTGAACGTGGTGATTTTAGAAGCTTTGAGGGCATCTATAAGGAGAACTCTCACAGATTGTTGGAAACGGAGTTCTGTAGCTCAGAAAAGCGTTGGCAGTCCGGCCGCTGGATGACGGCGTGGGTGTGCCAGCTTCATCCCAAGAAGGGGCCACCTTGTCCAACAGCCTAGCAGCAGAGCCCCGTCCCTGTAACCGGGCTCCTTGGTGAGAGAGACCTCAGCTGTTGACGGACAGCAGAGGCTGGGAGCCATGAAAAGGCATTGCATCCACATTTCTGTTTCATGCTTCAGCACTCATGACTCAGCAAGGGCTGCTCCTGCCGCTTGTTCCAAAGCTCACTGGGAGGTGCCAGGCAAATATTTGAACAGCATTTAGTTCCTGAACCTGCAGTGGCCTGAGTCCCCTCCCCACCCCAACCCCCGTCGCTCCCAATTTCAGAACCTCCCGGGCCTGTGTGGGCAGCCCTCTCAGCTTCTTCTTGAAGCCCAGCTACAGCAGGGAACAGAGCCACTCAAAGCTGTAGTCTGGCTTTCCAGAGACAGCACCATGCCTAGAAATGTGTCACTGGGGAACAGGGAAACATACCCAAAATTCCAGGGTACTAGCACCCTTCTCCTGTCTTCCTCTCCAGAAAACAGAGGGCTCTCCTTTCTTCACTGTGATCCTTTTGCCTTCTTAGTCTGTGCTCAGGGAAACTTGAGTCTGTGTCTGTCCTTGAGATCCAGAATGAGTCAGACGTGGCTTTGGATTCCAGTTTCTCCATCTACCAAATGGGGATAATGATGCACCTTCCTCCTGGGAGTGAGTGAAAGTTAACGAGACAGCTCAGGCTAGAGCTGGGCACAGGGCTTGGCATGTGGGGGTTGTGAGACAAGTGTCAGCTGCTCTCCGGGGAGAGTCTGAGTACAGCCCTTGCTCCGGGTGGAAGTCTCCTCTCTTGGTGCCTCTTGGACCTTGCCTGTGGAGGTTTCTGGTCACAGGGCAAAAGAGATGGGCCTCAGATTGGCTGTCCAAGGATGCTGGAGGGAGGGAGGCTGGAGGAGGGCGGCCGAGACTTCACTTGTGTAAGCTGCACACCTAAAATAAATCCCGGCAGAAGACTCTGGGAATTTCCTATAATCTTCACTGTAAATGTCCTATTTATAAAGCTGAGTCAATGCAAGCCGTTGTTTCATGACCACTAAGCATGTGGAGACAGCCCGGAATAGGAAACAAGGAGCACACCCAGAAACACGGGCCTCACCCGGGCCTGGGGGAATGCCTTGGGTCGGCCCGGCCTGCCTTTCAGCTCTCAGAAGCATCTTGACAGGCTCAGGGTATTCCCGGTACCGGACCAAGATCTCTATTCCATTGATCCCCTTTTCTGGATTCTTTGCTCCCAAATAGCCTCCTTGTTTTGGAGTTATAAATTTACAAGGAAAGCGTGGCCTCCTGAGGGCTTGCTTACAAGCAGTACCCCCTGCCCACCTCCTGCATGAGACCTTAGGGGTCTAACATCCGAGCGAGAAGCGAGGCATCTGTCTGTGTTCCTGAATGAACAGACCGGCCTGGCTGACTCTGCTCATCCCAGTCTCTATTTTTTGAAAAAGCAAATCCTCCTATGAGAGTCAGGGCTCTGGATGCCTGGGGTGCAGAATTCATGAAAGGCAGTAAAAAAAGAAGCAAAGAGTGGGGCAGAGGTCAGCAAAGAACAGCTGCACTAATGTAGCCATCAGTTCATCCAGGGCAAAGACTTGAAGAGGGATTGGGAGGGGACCCCCTCCTCACTTCCTGGTTTTATAGTCACTCGGCCCTCGACTGAAATCTGAGTCACCGATCATGGCTATTAAACCAAGGGCTCCCCATCCTGCCTGCAGCGGGATGTCAGGGCAGTAGTCAATACTGTGCAGGGCAGAGGGCAGCCCCATTTCACTCTCTCTCCTGTGTGGGGAGAAGTTTCCAAACCAAAGCAACCTTAATACTCAGCTATTCCTTAAATAAGGCAAGCCAGCTGCCCAGTGAAAACATTCTCAACACCTGATCCTCCCTCAGCAAACTTCTTGTCGGGACCAAGTGTGGGACTCTAACTTGGCTGTGTCGTGTGGATCCAGCTCTGACTTGTGGGAGCTCTGAGGACGCAGGAGGTTCAGACCCTGGGAAACTCCTGGGCCCCTAAAGCTTTGAGCATTAAGGTCACAGCAAAATGCAGTGACAAGGGCAGGCATGAGCAGGGCCTCTATCAGGTTGACCCATAGTTGGTCAATGTGGGCAGTGGTGGGAGGGGTTGGATGTGCCCATCCTTGTCTCCCAGGGGCTTAAGCTCCTCCTCCTGACCCCATGTTAGGTAACCAGGGCCTCTTTGCGTAACAGCTGCTGGATAGTGGGTCTCTGGTCCAGCTACTCTTTTAGAACTGGAGACTCTTTTCCCACCTACTGCCCCTGATACTTCCCACACCCCCAGGCTAACCCCCCCACCATCCAAGTCCCCCTCCAGAGTCTTTCCCTTTTCTCTGTCTTCTTTCCCCTCTTTAAATTTCTTCCTTTCTCTTTTTGGTGGCATTCTCTTCCCCTTTCCTGTTACCAGAGAACTTTAGGCCACCTCTGCTCCCGTCACAGTGGTCAGTGGCCTGGGTAGCAAGTTCTGAATCTTTGGAGAACCCAGGTGTTAGCATCGCAGAGGCCCAACGCCCTCCCTGCAGTGCGGGGGAGGGAACATTTTCTCCTCCTTTCTAGTTAGTCATCTCCCCAACCCCCACCACACACTGACCACAGAAATTAAATGGGGGTGGGGAGGGGTGAGGGGGTGCTTTTTACCACAGCAGTAGAAAAATTGAACGTCAACTTACAAAAAACAAAGACCCAAACACATTATAACTAATAAGGTTCAGCAAGTTTGCCAGATACAAGATCAACCTGCACAGACCAACAGCATCTCTCCCACCCACAACAGCCAGTAGAAAATATTACTAAAAGGAAATCATTCATAACAGCAATAAGACTCACAAAATACCTAGTCAGTAACCAACAACACACAAAAACTTCTATACAAATTGTTAAGATTCTAATAAAGGAAACAGAAAGTGATCTGAATAAGTAGAGCACATTCCATGCTTTTGGACTAAATTACCTAATATAAAATGACTTATCTTGGATGGCTCTATTAAGACCTAATTAGTCCTGGCTGGTGTGGCTCAGTGGATTGAGTGCCAGCCTGCGAATGGAAGGGTCACTGATTTGATTCCCAGTCAGGGCACATGCCTGGGTTGCAGGCCAGGTCCCTAGGAGGGGGCATGTGGAAGGCAACCACACATTGATGTTTCTCTCCCTCTCTTTCTCCTTCCCCTCCCCCCCTCTCTAAAAATAAATAAATAAAATCTTTTTAAAAAAAGACCTAATTAATGATTAATCTACAGGTTTAGTGTAATTCTAGTTGGATTTATTTTTTTTTAATTTTAAATTAATTTATTTTTAGAGGGAGGGGAAGGAAGGGAGAAAGAGGGAGAGAAACATAGATGAGAGAGAAACATGTATCAGTTATGATGGTTGTTTCTCATATTCATCCCATCCTGAGACCCGGCTTGCAACCCAGGCATGTGCCCCGACAGGGATGACACCCAATCAACTGAGACACTCCAGTCAGGGCCAGTTGGATTTCTTTGTGAGGAACTCAATAAATAATCATTAAGGTAACTGTAGGAAAGAAGAGTAGAGCGGGGAGACTTGCTCAATCAAATACACTACAAAACCATGGGAACAGCAGCATGGTTCTGGCCAGTGGGACAGAATAGAAAGGTCAGCTATATCCCCATATACATATGTGCTATATACATATATACTTTACATTAAAACAGGGGTCACCCAACCCCGGCCTGGTCTGCAGCCTGTTAGTAACCCCGCTGCAAGCAAAGCTCCCCTGAGCTCTGCCTCCTGGTCTCCCTCGCCCCATCCAAATGGAGGCGGTGGGGGGGGGGGGGGGA
>VMDR010011326.1:0-28864 GCA_007922815.1 Macrotus californicus | reverse complement strand
TTGCAGGCAAGAAGGGGCTGGAAAGAAGTATTCCAAGTCATGAAAGGCAAGGACCTACAGGCTAGATTACTCTATCCAGCTAAACTATCATTTAGAATGGAAAGTGCTTCCCAGATAAGGTCAAGTTAAAGGAGTTCATCATCACCAAGCCCTTATTATATGAAATGTTAAAGGGACTTCTCTAAGAAAAAGAAGGTGATCAAAAATACAAACAGTAAAATAACAACAAATTCACAACCCTCAACAACCTAACCTAAAAAAACAAAAACAAAAATGAACTAAGCAAACAACTAGAACAGGAACAGATTAACCGAAATAGAGATCACATGGAGGGTCATCAGTGGGAGGAGTGGTTGGGGAATGGGGGAAAAGGTACAGGGAATAAGAAGCATAAATGATAGGTACAAAATGGACAGG
This sequence comes from Macrotus californicus, assembly GCA_007922815.1. Lineage (NCBI taxonomy): Eukaryota > Metazoa > Chordata > Mammalia > Chiroptera > Phyllostomidae > Macrotus > Macrotus californicus. Next base: position 28,447 of record VMDR010011326.1, on the reverse strand, counting down.
GGGAGGTTAAGAATAGTAAGGGAAATGGAAAATCCAAAGAACATATATGTATGACACCTGGGCATGAACTATGGTGGGGAAATGCTATTGGGAGGGTGGGTACAGGGTGGAGGAGAATAAAGGGGAAAAATGGGAAAACCGTAATAGCATAATCAATAAAATATATTTTTTAAAATGTTACTATAATGCAAGAAATGTTGAAAATGGTGATTGATATAAACTTTTGGAGTGGATATAGAGTAGAATAAAAAAGTTTACTTTGAAGTGTATAGCCTAAATTACTTAGAGAATGCTGGTATCATCAATTTTTTTAAATGAAAAAATAGAGATATTTAGTTAGGGGAAAAGTTAACAACAGTCACAACTATCATTTATTGAAATATCACTATGTGCCAGTCATTGTATCAAGTATTCTATAGACTCTACTTAATTTAATCTTCACAAAAAGTCCTGTGCTTTAGGCATTATTATTTTATTTTACAATAAAGAAAACCAAGGCTTAGGGTAAATCATCTGCCTAAAATCACATGGATGGTAAGTGATTGTACCAGAATAACAAGGTCAGTTTTAAGCATGTTAAGATGGTATCAGAACATCACAAAAGAAATGTGAAAATTTGGACAAATGAGGTAAAAAGAAAGTTGACTGGAGGTATCACTGCAGTGACTGTTGTCTGAAGATGCCACAGAGAGCTGAGCCTTAACAATGTCCCAAGGCAAGGGCATGAGGCTGGAAAAGCAAATTAGGGAGAACATTTCATGGACCTGACCAAGAAAATATAATTTATCTAAGAAATAACAAATAAAATGAGGAGGAAAAGGTCACAGGATTTGTGAGTTCCCATAAATAAAAAAGTAGTTGGCCATTATTAAAAAAAAAACCCAAACAGAAAGTAACAGGTATTGGTGAGTCTGTAGAGAAATTGGAACTCTTGTGCATTGCTGATGAGAATGTAAAATGGCACACTAACTGTGGAAAACAGTATGGCAATTCCTCAAAAATATTAAACATAGAATTATCATATGATCTAGGAATTTCACTTCTGGGTATATACCCAAAAGACTGGAAAGCGGGGACTTCAACATATTTGTATAGCAATGTTTATAGCAGAATTATTCACAATAACCAAAAGCTGGAAACGACCCAAATTTTCACCAACAGATGAATAGATAATCAAAATGTGGTACATATACGTACAATGGAATATTATCCAGCCTTAAAAAGAATTAAATTCCATCACATGCTATAACACGAACGAACCTTGAAGACATTACACTAAGTGAAATAAACGAGATACAAGAGGATATTGTATGAGTCTACTCACATGAGATGCCCAGAGTAGCCAAATTCATAAAGACAGAAGGTAGAACAGTTGCTTCCAGGGGCTGGGGTAGGAGGAAAGTAAGTGTTGAATAGGTACAGAGCTTGAATATGAGACAATAAAAAAGTTCTAGAGATGGATGGCAGTGATGTGACTATATGCACAACAGTGCGAACACAGTTCCGCTGAACTGCACACTTAAAAGTAGTTAAAATGACAACAGGAAACAACTGCTGAGTTTCAACATAGTAAATATAATGGAACACAATTTCAAATGGCTAAAATGGTAAATTTTATGTTATGTCTGGTTTACTACAATTTTATTTTATTTTTTTAGATTTTTATTTTTATTTATTTATTTATTTAGGACACAACTTTATTTATTTATTTATTTATTTATTTATTTATTTTCTTGTTTGTTTTTTAGTTACTTTATTGTTATTCAATTACAGTTTGCATTCCCCCCCCCATCCCCCCAACCCCAGCCACGATTTTTAAAAAGTAGTTGGTCAAGCATAAAGTTGGAAGTTGAAGGCAAGTTCTCCCACTCTGTGTCAGGTGTGTTCTAAGGAGGTATAATTCACCTCCTATAATTCACCAGCTATAATTCACCCAAAAGGCAGTCCAACAAATCATTTTAAAGAGGCCAGCATTTGGAGAACAAAAGTTACAGGTATGTGGTTGCTGATTTTTATGCTATGACCCACCTCATTATAACAAAGACATGGGGATTAACAAAATGATTTCATTAATTTGATAGCAAATTCATTAATTTATCCCCCTAAGAAATGTCACCTTCAGTACAGGACATAGCCACCTCTGGTCCCAGCATGACATCAGAGGGAAAGGCACCTATAATTGGAATTAAGAAATTAAATAGCATGACTAAAAATAAGAACAAATTTCTTCACTGTGTGAGTTCTTCATCTTGGCACTGAGTGCTTCAGGGAGTACACAGTCTTGTTTTCTGGAAGTACTTAGGCACAGGATAAGATCAGGTCTTCTAAGCTAAGATAAAAAGCAAGGAATGGATGCCATCACTCTGCAGTCTCCTTCCTGCCTTTGGATCCCGGAGGTCACTTAGCTATGTGTTGTGTGTCATTTTCAGAGTGTCTCATACAGACTTGGAGATTCCTTGAGCCTTCTTATCCTGAGCAAAAAGACAACACGCAGTGTTCTCAAGCTATGCAAAGACTCAGATGAGAGCTGAGGGCGAGGGGCTGGCATTGAGTGGAGACAATTCTCACCAACATTTCTCATCTCAGAGATGTTACAACTCCTGACAGCTTCAATCTTTCATTTCAGAGATTTATATTGATTGGGTAAGAATCGCACACTTTTTATCCACAGCACAGAGATATCAAAGCAAACTTTTCCCCCAGTGTCATTTCCCCAGGGGATGCGAATGATTGATTTTTATTGGTTCAGCTTCTAGGATACTCACATCTCAATCCAGCCAATTTTCTTTGGAGAGAGCCCACTCCAGTCCACTTAATTGTATTTTCTAACCAAAGAGTGGAGAGAGATTTGTCATCTTTACAGACCAGAAGAGATGAATCTCCAGACTCTTCTTCCAATTGTGTGAGCTTGTTTCTGAATGGTAATCGAAGAGGGGAGCCAGGGCTTAAGGAGAAACATTACATAACAATATGAAGCTGAAAATACAGTGACAGCGATGCAGGGAAAAAAACTAATCAGGCACGAAGGACTGGAAAGGTCTGGGAGAAACAATTTGCTCCATGCTTTCCTAACTTTTATTGGACAACAATTACTGCAAGTACATTTTCATCTGCATCTGAACAAAGAAACACCACTGCCGGGGAAGGGGGGTGGCACAAAAGTAGGTTAACAGTTGCAAGTAAAAAAACAGAGTTTATTCTTGTATTGTTATTTATTAATTATTGTATTATTTTCCATATGAACATACTTTTGTCCCACTTTGTATTGGCTAAGAAGTCATCCCCCCCATTCTCTGTTTTTTTCTGTTTTTTTTCCCATGGTTCACTGTTCTCCTGTGACCCTCACATCACCCCTACCTCTGTTTATTTTAACCTTCATTTAATCTCATACCAAATTTCCCATGTTTTACCTGTCTCAGCAATAGCTTGCTCTGGAGTGTGGAAATGAAGATCCAGGGCAAAATATGAACACAAATCTATCTTGTGACTTTGGAAAATGTAATGCCCATGAGAAAAAGGAACTCCTCCTCTATTCTGATGGTAAATGGAAAAGGTGCCTAATTTGGGTTTCTTCTGCACACTGCCATTTTCAGTCCCCAATTATGCATTCTTTCCTATCAAATATAAAACCAGCCCTGATAACTTATTTATGCTGACCCTCTCCAAACCTATATATTTTATATTATGTTCATATTTCTATTTTATGCATAGATTTATTTTCATCTTCTCTGTTATACTGTAATGTTCCCAATCAGATTGTAGTAGTCCTGTATACCCAGTTTCTTGCTGTTTCTTTTGCTTTTCCCGCATCTGCTAAACATAATGTTGGGCAAGACACTGGAAATATTATAAGATAGTACTATAAAGTAATAATACCATTTTTCAGACCATATCTGTTTATGGTCAATAATAATTTTTGACACATTGTTGTTAGTTATTTTTGACCTATACTTTTATATTACTCAACTTGACTGCTTTATTTACCAACTTGCTCAAAATTATTATTTTGATGACTTCAAAAGTTACTATTGGTGATTCACTCCAGGCAAAAGAATTTACCTCTACCAAAGTAAAAATAATGTAACAGCAGGTCTGAATGTCATCCCCAAATAGGAACATGAAAGATTCTGAGCATCAATAGTATTTTTAGAGTAAGTATATGGCCACCAAAGGTGACCTCTTTGAAGAAGATATTGGAGACAACTCGCCATAAATGTTTTCACCTTCCTGCATGGTGCAGGCTTTCTGAGCAAAAGTACTGCAATCTAGTTTAAAAGGATGATTATATGATAAATATTCAATTAGAGATAGTGTATTGCTCCAGAGAGATTTAGAGACTCATCTCCCCCAGAGCATTTTTGCTATATTCTTACATTTTAAAAGTAGTGAAGTTAATAGCTAATTCTTTTCTCCTCAAAGACTCTCTCTTCTCTCTCTTTCTCTCTCTGCATTAGGGTAAGGGTGAATGTGCTAGACACCCTTTATGAATCCCAAGTCTTATAATTTTGGGGTCCTTCTTCTATGGTACTAATGGATCTGCCCTCAATTCCACTGTTGGAGGGGTTTCTCCATATCAACCAATTCTCTGTGGCCCCATCTGGATAGCCTACAGTTTATTTCAACTCTGATACTATCTACCTGGAGATAGCATCATATACCACCAACTAAGGGCTTAGTTCTATAATATTGCCCCCCACACACACTTTAGATGATAATTCAAGTTCAGGTGATACAGGGATTTATAGACCTGAAGGTCCGTGACCCACTGTGGGTTCTTGGCTTCATGCAGGACAGAATTCAAAAGGAGCCATCAAAGTAGTGGGACAGAGAGAAGGCTACCTCACAGGCAGAGCAACCCTCCGTAGTGGGATTTACTTCTTTACTGAGACTCATTTAATCAAGGGGTAGGGCATTCAATAAGGGGGAGGGATATTCAGGATTTTTCCAGGAAAGGGGTGGAGACTTCTTGGAAGGGCCCCTTGGGTCATTCTGTGACCTTTTAATGGACTTACTATTTCTGATCATGCTAGTGCAGGGTGTGTTGTTTAGTATGCTAACATATTACAATGAGCACATAAATGAGGCTAGGGGTTAAGGTGCAATTAGTCACCATGTTGGATCCAGCAGGCCTCTGCTGATTCTAAGCCATAAATTTGTTGGGGGTTAGTCTTACTACCTCGGTGATGGTACTTGTAGCCTTAATTAGTTACAGACATTTTTCCATATACCCTATCTTACAGGTTGTCACCTGGGTTTCTAACCAAAGAACTATGGATTGAGGCTCCAACAGCCCTCTCCCGAGGTTTGATTAATTTGTCAGAGCAACTCACTCACTGGATTACCAAATTTTACTCACTATATTACCAAATTATTATGAAAGAATATAACTCAGGAACAGTTAGGTTGAGGAGAAGCATCAAAGTATGGGTCAAGGGAAGAGAACTCCCATACCCTCACAGGTACACCAATTTCCCCCAATCTCCATGTATTCCCCAACCCAGAAGTTCTCCAAACCCTGTCTTCTTGGGTTTCTATGACTTCATTAATTACATAGGAATGATCAATTAAATTATTGGCCTTTGGTAATTGATGCAACCTCCAGCCTATCTCCCGTCCCCAGAGGTCAGGGGGGTGGGGCTGAAATTTCCAACCCTCTAAGCACAGGGTTGGTTCTCCTGGTAAACAGTCTTCATTGTTAGACTGGTCCCAAAAATCACCTCATTAAAATAGGAGATACCTTGATCATTCTCATTACTTAGAAAATTCCAAGGGTTTTAGGAGCTTTGTCACAAAAATGATGAAGACCAAATATATATTTTATTGTAAATCATTATATTACAGGTACAAACCCCTCTGTTTGCACAGGTAATATCAAGCCCCTGTCACATCATCCCATGGCTGATTGGAACACAGAGAACCAGTGTTAAGATGCTCTATGAGTAATAAATGATATGCTGTCTAATACAAAGGCCTAGTATTTCTGTTAGTGTTGTATACAGACACTATTAGTATGTACAATATATACTCACACACACCCCTACACAACATAGCAGGTTAACTGATCAGTCTGCAAGTAGGGTAACTTCTCAGGCCTATCACAGTTTTGGACTTCATAGAAGATAATAATAATTATAACATCCTTGGGTATTAATCAAATAATCTACATAAGTAAGAGTTTAATAATGGTTTAATGAGTCAGTAGCCTCCTTTGGGGGATATCAAAACTCTGTCCCCAGTTCTATCTTCTTGCCTTACAAGCTATTGCCTCCTACGAGTATGTGCAAGGTGGAATCATTGCCTTTGGGGCTACAGTTGTGAATGCAAGACATTTTTCGTCCCTGAGAAGTTTATCATCTGTAAGAGAAGATAAGGTATTTACCCAGATATCTTTCAGACAAAAGAGAGATTGTTTCTGTGAGAGAAATATATTTAGTACCATAAGCAATAAAAAGAAGAGACAGTGTTATTTTTAGCTCTGCATGTTGTGGGTAGAGAGAAGCTAACTAAGGAGCTCCTGTGAAGGGAAATTTTCAATATCTACATTCATCATTTAGGTAAAGCCACAGAAGCCAAGCTTCCAAACTTCATAGATAATACGAAGCAGGGTGTGGTGGTCAGGAACTGGTTAGCAAAATCAAGATTCTGAAATATTTTGGTTGTTATTTTATTTTTTTAATTAGATTCCATATATGAGTGAAATCTTATGGGTTGAGGAGTTGGTGGTGGGGTGGAGGGATTGAGCAGAAATGAAAAAAATGAAAAGAGGATTCTGAAGTATTTTTACAAGCTGGAATTTTACAGAAATAAAATAAAACTGGAAAATTAACAAAATGCAACTGTATAGTTATAATTGTGGGGTGATAAGCAGGTTAACGGCGGCACTAATGGGAAGAAACAAGAGTTGCAGCAGGCTATATAAGCCCAATAGGGGTAAAATTAAACCCAAACATTCCTCTTGATGCCATTTCAAATGTACACGTACCCATTCATGTTGGAGGCTCACTCACACAAAACTTTGAGGACTGTGTCAGGCAAGTTTTACTGTTTCCACTAAATAGAAGAGGGGACATGGTCTCTGAGCATCAGCAACTTAACAAGGTAATCAATCAATCAAAAAATAAAATCTTTGGTGCCAGTGGTTAAAGGATGACATCACAATCAAAGAGTTTCAAAAGTAATCAGAGTTCTGCTCTGGCCAGTGTGGCTCAGTAGGTTGGAGTGTAGTCCTGTAACAAAGTTTGCAGGTATGATCCCTGGTCCGGCAGGTATGATCACCGGTCCAACTGCATATGAGAGGCAACCAACCAGTTGATGTTTCTCTCTCTTCCTTCCTCTCTCTCCAAAAGCAATGAAAAAAAAATGTCCTCAGATGAGGGCAGAAAAAAAATAATCAGAATTCTGTGGTCAATTTCAGGTTCAACAATTTATTAGGGATCTTGTCAAGAGTACACTTCATCCTGTGGAGCCAGAACAAGGGTCTGGACATCATGGCATATAAGGAATGTCTGGAGGAACCTGGCCAGGAATAGAAAAGGCTTAAGAACTACTGCCTGTAAATACCTGGGGAGCTGTCATGTGGAAAGGAGTTAGACTTGTTCTGTGAAGGTTCATGGGGCAGAACCAGCACCATTGTATGAGTTACGGAGAGGAAGGTTTCAGGTGACTGTAAAGGTGAGCATTCTGTCACTTAGAGATGGGAAGGATAAGCCTGCCAGAGCGTGAACCCATCATCACAGGGCTGATTATAGCACAGGCTGTGACCAGCCACAGATTGCAGTTGTTGTAGAAGGAATTCCTGCCTAAAAATAAAAAGTCCATGGCTTCTAAGATCTCTTCCAACTCTGAGATTCTATTATGAAATAAAAATCTACAATACCAGGAAATTCACATCCCAACACTAGATCATCAAAATATACTTAGACATTAAAAGTCACACTGACACCATGAGTTAGCATCTTATTTATCTGGGTTAATAAAACATCATACATAGTCATAAATCCACTTACATACCACAACTTTTGCTTTTTCCTAGCCTTTATATCCCTCCATGAATGAGAAGATGACTTGAATTATTATCCCAAAGAGGTTGTGATGAGTGTAAGATGATGCAGTACATTAGTAGTGAAGTCAGAGTGAGGAATCCAGTCTCCCCTCAGAATTATTCGGATCTCAGAAATAATATTAGTAATAAAATAACTAATAATTATATATATGGTATTTACAATGGGACATTTCTTGTTGTAAGCTTTTTTACACCTATTATTTTATTTAACCCTCAAAAATCCCTATTAGGCGAGAACTATTATATCTCCACTTGACAACTTAGGGAACTTCAAGAGGCTCAGAGGTTAAGTAACTCACCTAAGAGAACAGGTACCACATGGCAGGGCCAGATTTCAAAACCGGGCATTGTGGCTCCAAAACCTATACTCTCAACCACTGGCTACATTTCCCCTCTAGATCCATTTTATTTGTGAGACAGAAGAGACAGTCCCCATATTTGCACATCACAGCCTCTGTGCAATATGTTATCAAAGGAACTAAATAATCAAGTTTGGGAAGCTAGGAGACATAGAACAGACTCTACCTTAGAAGCTACCTCCCTGACTCGCTTAGCTTATCCAAATGTAAAACAAGGCTGCTGAAGAGTGTTCTCATCGATGGGATGGTGGAAATTAACCGAGCGTGCTGCAGACTTGAGACTCAGCGGTTTTGATAATCAGACTGGACCAAAATGTGGTGGAGATTCAGCCAAGCATGATGGGGGAGGGGCACTCAATAGAAAAGTAGAAAGCAGAGTCCACATTTGACCCTTTACTGGATGTAAGAAAGACAAAACCGAAATAATGGGTAGCACAGATAATGGTTTATTCCTTTCCTGCACAACAAGAGAATAAACTGCCATTGGTGCCTCAAAACTTCATCCAGGGTAATATTCCTTTAATGGAATGCTTTTAGAGAAGAGTCATAAAAATAAATTGAAAAGTGCTTTCTGCTAGCTACAGCTGGCATAAGCAGCATCTGAGCAAACAGGATAACACAAGGCTTAACTTAGCATCGCCATTTTTATTACTCACCCACGACAGGCCTTATAATAGTATAAATTCACTTAAAAAATGAACTCTCCCCCTATCGTTGCCCCTCCTTCTCTCTACCACCACACACCCAATGGCCTCCTGTGTTAATTCTGAGCAGCATGATTACAGATCTTCTTATGATTTAGGTTTGAGACCAATTAGCTGATACTGCAAGCCTTCCACATGCCAGCTTCCCTCTCTTGGCACTCCCTGTTCTGGGATTTATCTGTGTACTTGTAAAAGGCAAATGTTTTGTGTGAAGTAGAAAAATCGAGTCTATTTGTTGGGTGGGTTCCCTCTTCTCCTCTCTTTTCCCTTTCTCATAAATCTGTGCATCTTTGGTGCACCTGGTCTCTAAAGTTGTCACAGCATGAAATACACTTTGAATATGTGTGCTGGGTATCCACGCTGCTTCTGATAACCGGTAGTTGTGTCCTAGAACTGCCAGTTGCCTCTCCTTGAATTGTCTTTCCTACAGGGGCAACAGTGGGCTGCCACTATTGTGGAACTTGTTAGCCTCTGGCCAGAGGGGTCAGAGTTCAGGAACTGAGAAAGGCACTGCCTGAGAGCCCTGCCTCCTCCACTACCTCTGCTCCAGACACCCTCCACCTACATTCATCATATAGCAAGACTGCAACATGGGCCTTGATGTCAGATGTTCAGCAAAGATCTCCTGCATAACCAAACAATAAGCATGGATTCTATGAAGCCCCCTGTACAATTGGAAAACTCAGGAGTAAATAAGATCCCTGCCCTTTGTTCTTTCAATTGAATGGAACTGAACTTACTCACATAAGATAACTTAAAGTACAATGCAGAATGTGGTAAGCACTGTATGGAGCAGGCAGTAAGTTCAAAGAAAGATTTTGCCACTGGTACCTGAGTAATCAGAGTCTCCAGAATCTATTGTATAGCAAGCACTTTACAAATATGGTCACTCCTTACCTAACCCTTCAAGATACATATAACATATATTTGTTGTACAGTTTCCAGAAGAAGAAATCAGGACTCACAAAACTAGGTAATTAACTTGTTCAAATCACAGGATCCCAAAAAAATAAATGGCAAAAACTGAAAATTTGATTTCTGACTTGTTTCCTCTCTACAGATCAGCAGAAATGAAATTTAGTGGGCATTCCACTGGCAGTTGTAAGGGACAGTGTAAGAATATTTAAGAAAGAAAAAGTTGACTAATTTGGATAGAATGGAAGGATTAAAGAAGACCACAAAATACTAAAATATTAGTCCAAAAGGGACATACAGAGTAAGTCCCAGATATATTATTAAATTAACAAGTCAACAATATATTAGGATATTACACACGTATTTAAAAACTGAAAACCAATTAGAACTGCAAGAAATGTTAATGCCATAACATTAAGTAAAAATAAAATGATAAGCTAAAGCATAATACAAAGTACTCTGTGGTTGTAACTATGTGAAAATAAATACTAATATTTTTTCACATAAAGCTTTTAGTTGAACTTGCTTAAAAGAAAAAAAAAAGAAGTAACTCTCTCCCCTGGGCATTAGCAGGACTATATTTACTCTGTTCCTGACAGATGGTTTTCTGTCCTCTTCGAACAATTTCCATGGAGAGGCAGCTACTGCCCTCCTGTCATTTCAGGGCCTTGTAACCCCATTGCCTCAAGTCCAGCCTCTGTCCCCTACTATTGCAATTTCACCCCACAGTTGCTTTCTGCCTCTGTGAGCAAACTGCTGGTTTATAATTTTTCATATTTTGGGGGTTTCAGAGATAGCAAGAGTGCCAGTCTCCCCACCCCATCCCACACTCTGCATACCTGCTCTTGACACATTTGATATGACCCAGAGTGAGAAGAAGGGATAACCAAGAAAAAAAAAAAACTAAACACCAAAATTCACCACCTGTTATTTCCCTACCTTGTGCTTCTCTTTCATGCTAACCACAATGATTCCACTTAATTTCCCAATACCATTTATATCTAGTAATTTTTAAACGCTCCTGTAGTCTAGAATAGCCCCCTGTTCCAGGATGTTTATCAGCAGTAGTAATTTGCACATCTTGCCCTGCAGGTGTAGTTCCTGTTGTCACCTCATCTTCTCCCACCTCTCCTTACCCTGGAATAAGATGACCTTTGAGGAAGGTAAATAAGCCACTTCCCATTTCCTTTTATGTGTAAATATCAATAGGCCCTTTTAAAAAAGGACTTTCCCTGTCCCATCTTATTTCTCTGGAAGGGCACCCAACACTGTTATAGCTGGTCACGGCTCAATCGGGGCACATGACTAGAAGAGGATACAAGAGAGGACCTGAGTAGATCAGCAGAAGTTGGTTAATTAAAACAAGTAAAAGTCCCCTAAGCAAAACAGGGATGCTGCGGAGCAAAGTCAATAACCGAACCCATCATTAAATCCCCAAATCTGTGGCAGCTAAGTGGGGATGGCAAAGCCAGGAAAGGAAGTCTGAGCTAACAATCAGCCATAAAATTTTCAAAGAGGAGAAAACCAGAAGGCTGTGGAAGGAGTGGCTCAGTTATGTGGACATGCTATATTTTGCTGCTGCCTCTTTGGAGGGTCCACGATCTCCCCTGCCCTTGTCTTACCAGAAGGCACCCCGAACTTGAAGGAGCTCTGATACTGTGAGCCCCCATCTACCTTTCCAGGAAGCCTGTCTATGCCCTCAGCCCACTCACACCTCTGCTGATTGCACAACACCACCTGGCACTCCTCTACACTTGAGAACTGCCTGTGCCAGAAGTGTAGTGTGCCACTTTCTCTATCTGACACACTCCCAGTCATTCAGAAAGCTTGCTCTCTGTCACACTGTCCCCAGTACCCCTCAGCAATTTGTAACTCCATCTCTGGGGCTCCCAGAGCATTTTGTTCAGAGACTTCTGTCAGAAAGCTTATCATAGTGTTATAATTGCTTGTCTACATGTCTCTCTCTCTGACTCTACACAGAGTTCCTTAAAGACTGACTGTACTTTCCTGATTATCTTTGAATTCTCATGCCTAGCACTTTGCTTGGCACACCATAGGTACTCAATGTGTGTTTCTTAGATGAATGAATCAAATATAATTAATTTCATTTTCACCTATTCACTTCATTCTCCTCTAGAATCTTGCAAATCAAGAGAGGCAATCTCCTAAAACAAACAGTACGACACCTAATAGATGTATCTATTACAGTTAACAGCCAGCCAATGGCCTCAGCCAGGAATAATCATTAGCATGCTCACATACTGTGTTTCTATTTAGCCCTATATTCCCAGGGCCACTTGTCTAGGTAAGGACTCTGTCCCTGGGAGCACATGCAAATATATTTTCTGAGACTAGTTCTGTGGGGTACAGTGAAAGATTGTGAGATTCACCACACACCTGGGAAATTCAGACATGATCTCGATAATAAGAGCTGTAATCAAGGAAGAAACCCTTACTTAAGCAAATAATTTGCCTTGGGAGTAAAAGGCTGAACACTATGTTCTTTGCACACAGGGACTTTAGCTGGCATTCTGTCTTCATTCTAAATAGACCTTGCTGAACAAATCAGAAAAATAAAATATTTACACTATGCCCACCATCAGCATAAATGGTCTTCCTATCATTGAAGTAAGCAGTGGGGTGGGATGAAATGCCTCAGTCCAAGGAAGATGGGAGGGGGTAGGGGAAAAGAGAGTTGGAGAGGGGGAAAGAGAAAGAGAACAGATTTAAAATTAAGGTGAGGCATCATCCAGGGGCAAAGTAATTTGAACCAAATTCTCCCCAAGTGAGGGTAACATGGATGGTAAAAATAAGTCTGTCTTATCTCTGAGGCTATGGGGATGATTTGCAGATGTCGGATTTTGTGATGTTATAAACACAGCCCCCAACTTAGAAGAGAGGAAGGGAAAAATTGATGCAGAATAATATAGTAACACTGGAAATAACAGCCAGACAACTGTATATCACAGCAAGATACAATGTCAGGATGGAAATCAGATAAATTGCAAATAGCAATAGAGAAACAACTGACCCTGGAGAACTATCAGCAGATGAACTGAATGAAGTGAACTCATTGGGTAGAGATGGTGGGGAGGCCACTGCAAACAGGTAGGAGGGAAGTAGAGGAATTGGTGAAGTGGTGATGGAGCATGAGCATCTAGACAAAAGCCTGCAGCCGGCTCCCTCAGATTCAGAGAAAATAATAGCAAGAAATAATAAAGTAGAGTGGAAGTAGTGTCAACTGTGATAAGCAGATAATTTGTTACTATGTACAGCCTGGGGCCCTTTTCTGGAGGCAGGCAGAAGTCCAAGTTCCTGGACTTATCAGCCTGTGCAATCAAGAAGAGAAAATGTAATGCAAAGAGAAACAAGAATCACAGAGTGTTTGCACTAAAAGGAACCTTAACAATTATTTAGAGTAACCCCCTTTCCATGACACCACTTTGCTTCCATGCTTTGGTTTTCTTTCTACCGTACTAGCCATTTCTTCTCCAATCTTTTTCTGATTTCCCTTTCTCTGCCCATCTTCTAAATGTTGGAACGACAGCCCTGGGTCTCCTTCTGTACCAACACTCATTCCCTCAGTAATCCTCTCCAGTTTCCTAGATGTAGATATGTACATGCTGACTAGCCATGACTTCTCCCCCAACACAGCTCTAAACAAACATGCTCAACTGCATACTTGGTATCTCCATTTGAATGGCTTACAGGAATCTCCAGTACAGCAAGTCCAGAATAGAGCTCTTGATTCTACTTTGGCCATGAAAACTCGTTTCTCCCTGGTCTCCCCATCAGAGTAAATGATACAAAGCCAAAACCTAGGCACTTTGGTTCTCCCTCTCCTTCTCTCTCCCCCTCTCCCTCTCCCTCTCCCTCTCCCTCTCCTTCTCCCTCTCTTGTTTGCTCTCTCTTTCTACATATCTCATCGATGGGAAGCCATGCTGATCTATTTGTTAGTAAAAAACACATGTCCCCATTCCATTTCCTTTGCCACCGCCCTAACCCGAGTCATCATCAGAGTTCAGTGACAGTAGCATCCCAGCTGGCCCTTGCTTCTATTCCTGTTCCTCAGACTTCATTTCTTACACAGAAACTAAAATTATCTTTTAAAAACACTATTAAGGAGTAGAAATTGGGTAAATATTTGTTATATTATGAATGAGACAGAAAAATTAGATGGGTGGAACTCCCCTGGAGTGATAATTGTAAGTGAATGTATCTTTACTCCAAAAAAAGCTTTCAATTGCATAATTGCCCACTGAGCACCCAGAATTTCCACTGGCCTTCCACGTTCTTTAACAGCACATCATTTTCTCTTAGGAGCTACTTTGACTGTACATCTTCTGCTCAATTTAAAAAAATCAAACTTGATTTTCATTGCTCTCTCCTCCTTCACTTCTGGAACATTGTTTCTTAGGGGTCATATGAATGTTGCCAAAACTCTGGACATTCAGAACCCCGTGGATGTTAACAATGTTGCTCACTTTTCGTTTGGATACCAAATGATACCCAGCCATAGCTATAGAGTCTCTTAGCTCAAAAGAAAGCAGAAGCCATTCAGGATTTGGGTGGACTGCCTCATTCCCATACATCTCTCTGCTAAATTGGAGCACACAGGTCAGTGGTTATGTCCAGAGCTGCATTAAAACCATTAAGCTGGGGACGAGGAGGAGGGGGAGAGAGAGTTGTGTGTTTGCTTGCTTATGATGAATGCTGGAATAAGGGCTCTAAAGTGCCCCAGAGACTCTGGAGTCCGAATAATTTGATGATGTGTAATTCCCAAAGTGCCATCATGTTCATTATGTCATTATTCAGCCCAATAATGCTATAGCTGTAGGTACTCACATCTCTATTTTACAAAAGAGGAAACTGAGGCTCAAAGAGAAAAGTGGCTTGTTATATATTACAGAGGCTTGTTGTTTTGTGACAAATGCTGAGTGCATTTTCCAATGAATGAATGATGAAAGCACCTTGCATCGGCCCCCTGAATGAGGTTATGGGACGGCATTTTAGCAGAGTTACATGTTACTTGTCGAAACTAAAAGAAGCCCCAGCCAACAAGGAAGCCCTCTTGGCTGGCACTCCTTCATATAGCTACTGTGAGGACAAGAAGGGTCCCAGGTCATTTCGTCATCAGAGTGTCTGTTTCCTGGTGCAAGATTTCCCATTGGATCTGTCGATTGTCTTATTACCTCCTCACATCACCAGGGCTGTTTCTGTCTGGTTGTCAACGAGGTGTCCTTGCTGCAGGAACAATCTCACATTGACAATCCCCAACCCACCCCAGGGAATGATTGCTGATTAGACCGTGGGCTCTTCCCACCCAAGATCCAATTTGAAGCCAGAGGCATTGTTAGGCAGCCCCTCCGTCTTCTTCAGCTCTCTGCTGTGGGTTACTGTGCAGACAGAGGAAAATGACAGTTTTCATCATTTCCTGCTAACTGATTCAGTGCTGATTCAGCCAGTTTCAACTCCAAGCAATGTAATGAAGAAAAAGGGAAGAAAAAAAATACCCAGAATAGAAGAACACATGCTTATCAACCATTCTGAAATATTATTATGGGTGGCTCCTGGCTTTTCCTTCACTCAGAAAAACCCTTGCTGCCCTCTCCAAGGGCATACACCTGTGCTGAAGAGAAGCCTCCTCCCATTTCTTTCTTTACTCTGCTTACTTCCACTTCAGGAAGTCTTTCTTGGAAAGAACCCATTGTTTCTAATGTACCATCAATGGGAACTGTACAAGGAAGACCCCCAAAACCCAAAATTTATTTACCAAAAATTGTGTATTTATTCTTACATGTTTAAACTTCAGTCACCTTCAAAGTACTCTCCATTTGATACAATACACCTGTTGGGATATTTTTCCCACTGTTCAGAACAGTTTTGAACTCATCAATTTTGATGCCTGTAGTGCTTCTGTTGTTTTTTGTGTCATCTCTTCCACATCAGCAAAACGTTTCCATTTGAGGACTTTTTTCATGCAGGGAAACAAACAAACAAACAAAGCCACTCTGGGTGACATTGGATGAATAGGGAGGGTGGAGTATGGGGGTCATGCTGTTTTGGGTCAAAAACTGCTGAACATTCAGCATGATGTGGGCAGGTGCACTCATAAATCACCCATCATGAAATGGGCAAATGCATTGAAAGAGCCTTCAAAAAAAATCACTATAAGTGAACACAGCCTCTCACAATGATGCCAGCTGGTACATTGATACAGATAGGTTCCTAGAACACTCACCTAGTTGGTGAAGCCTGAACTACAAGGGGCCCACCCTCCAGAAGATAACCCCAGGGTTTTTTTGCTGGGGGAGGTCTCCCCTCGTATGTCAGAATAAAAATCCTTAGACCAAGAATGTAATGGCTCTGTCACAGAAGGTAGCCATGATCTTGGGTAAATCATCTCCCATCTCTGAGTCTCAGGGCCTCTCTATAGAACAAAGATAATCAAAGCCTCTTTAAATGTGTGTGAAGAACTTTGCAAGTTATGAAGTACTGGAAAACCTCAACATGCATGTTTTTATTCTCCCAAAATCCCCAATTCATTTATACTGTAGGATCTTGTTGAGCATGAAGGCAGGTTGGAAAACTAAGGGTCATCATGGCTAAAAGGCACCCAAGACAGAGTTATGTTCTGGAGTGAACTTTGAGGGAGGAAATCTAGACTGGGCATCTTCTTATTGGCTGAGGGCAGAGTGAAGGCCTCCTCATCACTCTATTACATTTTTGTGCTTTGCTACCTCTGAATATCACCTACCATGTCCCAGCTCAAGCTAGTCTTCTCTAGGCACCTCCCAAAACTCCACTGCTTTATTCAACCAAACTCTGCCTTCAAAATATAATCTCTTGGTGTTTCTTTAATCCCTTCCAGTTCACTGTAATCCACACCAAAATGTATGCATTCCTTTTCCACCCTCCCATACCTCAAAATTTAATTTAACATACTAATTAAGCTGTGCAGGTAAGGCCATGAGGTTTTTCCTGAGTACCATAACTTACTTTGTTTAGACATCAAGATATGAAGTAATTCCAGGGATGGGATTTGCTATTTCTTTACTCAATGTTTTCATACATGCTGTTTTCCTTTCCCACCCTGCTCCCCAATCTCTACTCCTCCCTTTACAAAACTAACTCCTACTCATATTTTAGGTCAGTCTTAAAATCACCTCCTCCATGCAGCCTGCCCTCACTGTATCAGATGATATCCCTAAGACACATTCCATAGCACATGCACTTCTTCATAACAACCAGCACACCTGTAACTATTGTTTCCTCTCTCTCTGCCCCATAAGCAGGATGGCCCATGGAAGCAGTGTTTATGTCTGTGTGTTAATACCCATGTCTCCAAGACCTAGCACTTTGCCTAAAACATAGTAGATGCTTAATAAAGAGGTGCTGAATGACTAAATTTTGGTAGTAAGGAAGATGTTTTTGTACCAACTTAGAGTTGGCAATACTTCAGAGGTTATCCAGACAAGTGTCTCCATCCAAGTCTGGCATCCCCCACATAGGGGAGGCAAGTGGCTTCCATTTGAACAGGAGTAGATATGAAGACATCATTTCTTCACAAGGCCATTAATTATCTCCTTTGGCAGTTCTATTACCAAATTCTTCTTCATCCTAATTGACTCAACACCCTAACTGCTCTCTTCCAACCCACAGATGAGGTTATAGATGTTCTGTGATAAGCCCCCAAGTTGTGTTTAACATGAATGGGAGTCTTCCTACTTAGGATCTCTTGATTCCTTTCTGAAGTCATTGTCTTAGTCCTGCTGCCTCCTGATTTCATCTCACTGCCTTGTGTCAGATTTCCATCTTCCGCCCACTCCTGACTGCCCCACTTTCATTTCCAGATTCACCCCCATATACCATCTTTCACATCTCCACTGACCCCATCCTCCCTGTTCCATACCCAGACTCAAGTCTCTGAACCTTTAATAATGGAATACAGTATCCTGGATGCTCTCTCTTCTGGCAGGTGACTTGGAACATTACTTATTTTCTCTGGTGAAATGTAGAACTTAGTTTTGGTGTGCCTTCTGGAGCCACATGCTCCCTCCATGTGGGGCAAACTCCTACCATGACCTTCTTCTCCCACATTCCCCCACCTGAGAGTGTCTCTCTTTTCCAAGTCAAACAACCTTGGATCCTTCTGTCATTTCTCATGTGGCATAGTTTCCAAACTTTTCAGTTTCCCTCATTCTTGTAGGGGTGTCCAACCTTTTGGCATCTCTGGGTCACACTGGAAGAAGAGAGTTGTCTTGGGCCACAGATTAAATACACAAACACTGACAAAAACTGATAAACAAAAAAAAAGGTTTTAAGCAAATTTATGATTTTGTGTGGGGCCACATTTATAGCCATCCATGGCCACATGCAGCCCACGGGCCGGCGGTTGGACCCCCCCGCACAGGATAATTATTAATTGGGGTATTCCCCCAAAATCTTAAACCTCCTGTCCTAACCCTAGCCACATCCACCTGATTCCCTGGAGTAACAAATAAGACTGTGAACACTACTGGCCAGGTCTTGGGTTTTCATTTATATGCACAGAACACTAAGAAAGGTCCCCATCACTATCAGACTATCAGATAATTATTTTTTCTCACAATGGAATATGTTATGTTCAGCAAGGCAGAAGTTGCCCTAGGGAAGAACTAGGATATATATATTCTGCTCTATATTTTAAAAATGAAAAAGAAAATGGAAAAAAATTCCACAACTTCTCCCTTTCTGTGCTGTTAAGATAAACATCCTTTCCTCCAGTTACACAGCTCGAACTGATGGTGAAAACTTTTCTCCCTACAGAAATCACTTTTGAAAAGCAGACATTTAACATTTCCAATCTGTCTCTGAAGCCGAGATTAAATTACAGTCTGTTTTGAAGGAATCGAAAACACACTTGTTAATATAATAAATGCCTTCCGTTAGTTTTAGAATTTGTCTTTGTTAGGCACATAATTCAAGAATTATCTATTATGGTAAAAAAAAACTGAGCCATCTGGGTCTGTGCTAATATCTGTAAGCAATAAGTCTTCAATTTCCTTCATACTTCATTACTGGCGATACACGAAAAGCAATCATTCCAAAATCAGAGCTTGTTTTCTGTTGTCGGACTATTGTTTATCAGGATTTATGAAGCAGCAAAAAGGCATTTTCTTGATTTTCATAAGTTAAGCTAACAGTCCAGTGATGACAGCCCCATTAAAACTCAGCAAGTTAGATGTATAAGCTATGGAGTTTTATATCATATCTATCATTTTTACAAAGCTGCTTTCTTTCCGCCTTCAACTTTCCACAGAATCTTTTATCGATAGAAAGGACAGGAAAAAATGCTTATTTACCATGTATTTGTTAAGCCACATACATTTGCAATGTATCTTACCTGACACTGTATAAAGGAAATGAAGCGTTATCAAACTGACCGATTTTGATGATGCAGAGAGAAGGGATAGTAGGCAAATAGCATTCTCTCCCAATTGGATTCTGTCACACACTGGCTTTTTAATGCGTTTTTCCCTGGGGGATGGAGGCAGGGAAGGGACAGCTCACTGGTAGCTGGGGTCAGTAGCACACTTATCGCTAGAAGCAGCCTGTCCATCTCGGGGGGTTGAGTAGACAGTCTACAACTGCACAACCTGTAGACTGTCTGTCAGGAGGCTTCTTGTGCATTAGGCTGCAAACACACTTAATGCCAGCTGAGACTTTGGGAATGAAGGTAGGAAAGGAATCTCTGACTGGCAAAAAAAAAAAACAAAAGAGAGAGGGATTTCTTGGCTTTAAAGTCTTGCAATTTAGAAAGCTCCTATTTATGACAAAGGAATCCTGTTGGGTAGTGAGAGCATAGTCCATTCTCTGTGACTCATTCCTTCCTCCTGGTTGCCTGTTGGATTTACCAGCAAGAGAATTATCCAGGGCAGAAAGTACTTTTTTAGGAAGGAAGCTCTTGTCATCTAAAAGTGAAACAGAAGTCTTTCAGGTCAATTCCAATTTAAATCATCTAGAGTGTGCTGGCAGCCATGACCTTAGGAACATGAGAGACACATGTGGATGCTGCTAAAAACAGAAACGAGTTTGACAAAATTTCATTATGAGAAGAATTGAGCTTCCCAAGGTGGGTGAGTTAATTGTAAATTGTATAGAGTTGGAGAAATGGATTGAACTCCAGAGAGCCCCAAAAGTCTTGTCTTCAGGCCTCTTCCATTATCTTGCTGTTCTAGAGACACAGTGAGAAGGGGTGAAGAAACCGGGGACTCACATTTTGTGTGCCTGTTGTTTTCTGCACACTGTACCAGGCATGTTTATATATGTGATCTGTGGTTTTCAAAGTGCCTGATCTGCTGTTTTCCCAAACACATCCTTTCACAAACCCAATGTTTCAAATTCCAGCTGTGATGGTGAGACATGAAAAAAACGTGTGCCCAACAGTGCTTGATGTTCTGCCCCCAGGAGGTGACTGATGTGGAGCCGGCAAAGCACAATCACTTTGATAGATGACTGGCTCCTCCAGGCTCTGTTTCTAAGAAACTCAAAGTCTTCCTGTGGGATTGCCTAAGGTTCCAGAAAGCCTGGGCTTTGTTTCTTTCTGCCATCATTATGGCTGAGGTCAGATGCCATCTTCTGTGTGACTAACTCCTTTCCCTGAAATGAAAGCCAGTAGAAATAGCTACCAAGCAAAATTGGCATGGGCCAGTTCGTAGCTGAATTCCCTGTCTACCAATTTATGCCTGTTGCTCTTTCAGCCTGGTGGGTTAATGCCATAAACTTAATTCCCATCAGTTCTATTATTACCCTTCATGTTGCTTCCCTTGGGGTACCCTGTGTGAAATATTGGAGCACAGACTTTTTTAAATGAAAGTGTCCTGTAATAAAATAATTTTTAAATGATAGATTGGATCTTAAAATATATGAACAGCTTATGTTATCATTTGCCTGAGAGACTTCACCCCTCCTGTATGGTTCTGACTCTGTTTCTGATTAAATAAAAAAAAATTTGCTGTTGTGAGCATTTGGCTTCTGAGTTTCCATAATTCTTATTTGTAAGCACTTTTGCACTGCTACCTCCTTAGATTTACTAAGTGCTTTGCTCTTAAAGAGCACTTAGCAGAAAAAGGTGCAGGGAAATTACATCTGGCAATTATGCCAGTGAATTTAACTCCAGGACCCAAGCAACACAGGTCATTCCTTTCTTCAGGTTTTCTATCCCTGTTACCTGCAACAGGTTGCCTGTGGGGATGCTGCTGACCATGCTGAGGAGGCATGAGGTGCTTTTCTGATGTTTAGCTGTCATTTAGGGATCCGATGGCCCTTGAAATGTACTAATAAGACTCATTCAAGAGCCAGAACAAATATAGTACAGCCAAGTCAAAGACTAAGAAACCTATATACCAAGAAGGCATATGGTTTTAGCTTCTTGTGGCATCAACTAGCTCACCCCTCAAAAAGAGAATGTGCCTTAAAGAATGCCACAACCTTGCCTATGACCCATGCCTCTCCATTGCCTAACCATTTCCCACATCTTATGCATAGAACAGCCATATAATTTATCTCCAAACTGTTGAAAGTGAAACGGGGAGCTACTAATAGTCACACAAGCAAAGTAAGTATAAATGAAGACTTCTGGTAAAACTGAGGATGAGTAGACACTGTCTCTCAAGCTTCCCACTTCTAGAGTTAACAAGAGTACAAGGATATAAAACAAGATCAAAGAAAGAGAAGCTTGAGTCATCAACTCTGAATCATGTTGCCTTTTTCCAAAGAGCTGGTGGTTTCAGCCTTCTTGCTGCCAAGGAGAGAGAAGACATTTGATATCATGTATATTTTGTCTTATGAGGAGTTAGCATGGTGAACCATCAAAGTGTGTGGGCTGTGAAGCCAGACTGGCTGGGTTGAAATCCTAGCTCCCCACTTACTAGCTGGATGACCTTGAAAGTTACATAACTTTTTTTTGGCTTCAGTTACTAAGATGAAGGAAGAGAAAATATAGAAGGTTATACCAATGGAAGCACATCTACCTGGAAGCAAGAACAACAGAAAAGGGGGTGGCCTCCTAAAGAGGATTACCATTGATTAAGCACCCAACAGCATCAGACCCTACATGATATCTTTAACCTTAACAATAACTCTGCAAGGCATATGTTTTCATAATCCTCAAAGTCATCATCACCGATGTTAAGTTTACTTCACAGATATGAAAATAGAGTCTCTGAGACAGTAGGTATCTTCCCCAAGGCCATTCAGCTAGCAAGAATTAGAATTCTAAGTGACTTAAATCTGATTCTTAAAGCCCATGTTGCTTCTGCAATGCAGTGTTCCTCAATTGGAGTACATATGTATACAACAGGGGTATTCTGCTTCAGTGAGACTCCCAGTCAAACTTACCTCACTAACCATCAGCACATACTCCCTAGAGAAAGTTAGTCCTTGCTGGAAGCTCTTCTCGAAGAAGTATTTCTCCTTCTTTACGGCTTCTGTGACATTGCTGTGTGACCTAAGGTAAGTGGCTTAATCTCTCTTTACTTCTGTTTTCTCATCTATAAAAGGGAGCTAGTATTCACATGTACATTGTGGGAGTTTTGTGATTGTTTAATAAACTAATCCATGTACTGCCCCTAGGCTGAGGCCTGGCACATGGTAAGTGCTCAGTAACTATTAACTGTCAACATAATGCTCCCAGCTAGTTGGGGGAAGTCTGAAAACTAGAGAGACTAATCTTCTCGTTGGGTTGGAGGGAATGTGGAGAACTTCAGGATTATTCTTCCAAACAAGACTGAGGTAAGCATGGCAAACAAGAAGATTCTCCTTCCCTGCCCTCTTAAAGAAACTTCTCGAGGATATGCCCCTCACCCATGGGCAGTGTTCTCCCCTCCACTTAAATAGTAACAAGCAATTAGCCCACACTGAGCATTATTGAAACCCACATCTGCAATGTCTGCCCTTGACTGCTGGCATTCTCCTCTTCCATGTAGCCCACATGTTAGCCACATTAGCAGGCACGAGAATCCCACAGTCTTACTGCTGTGTTTACTGGAAAGAGCAGGTGAGAGCAGAGCAGCCAAGCCTTCAAGGCTCACACACCTGAAGAAAGGTCCTCACCTGTGAGATAGGGGGATTGGACTCACTAGGTGATCTCCTGCAGCAACCTTCTATGGGTCTATGATTTGGAGGCACCTCTGGATTACCAGGGCTGAGCCAGCTGCATTTCTCATGCATAATGGGCTAAAGAGAAGCAATTGGTGGGAATTAAAGTCTCAAGTCCAGTGCACTGCAGTTTGTCCTTGCTGCTTATTGGGAAGCTGTAGGTCATGCTTTGCCAGCGTCTTAAATATCAATCTCATCCATAAACCTCATTCAGCCTGTCTGGAGAGTCAAAGTCTCTTATGGAGAGGACAGAGGACAATGGAATATTTTAATACAGGCAAACACCTTTCAGAGTCAAATCTCCTTGTTCAGCTTTCCCTTGCAACTGTGCTGTTTGATCCCCTTGCCACAGGGTTGAAAATTGTAAAAATATTTAACTTGCAAAAACTACATAGTAGAAGTGGTTTTCTCTCCACCAGCATTTAGGAGGCAATAAATGTACTGGAACACTATGATAACAGGAGATCATGGGCTGAAATCATCAAGTGCAATAGGTCCTGGGATGAAGGTCATGGGCTTTGTCCTGTCCAGCCATGAAATGCAAATTTGAGTGCAAGTGAGGTAGGGTGTGTGGTATACTGATTCTCTAAAGGGCAAAGTAACATTTTCCTGGATATCACATTCTCAATGGAACTGGGCCAAATGAAAGAGAGAGAGAGAGAGAGAGAGAGAGATATGTCTCCTCATCCCCAGAGACCTAATTCAATTCCACCTGCTGTTGGGATTCCACTTACCCTCAAGCAAGTCATGTCTCTACAGTGTTACACTGGCATATTCCAGCGATTTTCAACCTTTTCCATCTCATAGCACACATAAACTAATGACAAAAATTCTGTACCACACCAAAAAATTGTTTTTTCAGGCCTGAAAAAATTATTATAAATTTAATTGATTTACAAAAGATAATAATAATGGTAATTACCTACCTTTTTTGCTCCAGAATCACTTTTGAAAAATCGGGTGCTTATGCTTGTATATAAGGATTTCTGGTACCAAGAATCAACCAATCACACAAACTTATTATGCTACATAACCAAAAAGATGCCACCCTATCATATGACCTATATATTTGTGGTTCAAATATACAGGGCATTCACACCAGATGGCTCTTGTTGTGTGGGCTGTTGTCATATTTTTTGTTTGACAATCTAAGGGAAAAGAGGTCAGCGCCCCTGACTAAATGGTCAGGCATTGTGTGTTTTAAAATTTTTTGTGGCATACTGGTTCAAAATCAATGGCATGTTCAATAGCCTAATGAGAACTTCGCCATGGATCCTCCTGCCAGATGGTTAGGGAATTGCTTGATTCTGTCTATTCCAAATGTCTCTGATTCACATCTTATATCTTGGCTCTGAAAACACACCAGTGAGGTTCAATCATGATTTCAGGAGGTCACTGCTTTAGACACACATGACCACAGCACTGAGATCAGTATAAGATGTTGCTAAGCACCCAGACCCACAGCAAGACTATCTGAGTTCAAACCCCAATTCTGTCACACCTTGACCAGTTGTTTAAACTCTTTGACTTTGTCTCCCCATGTCTAAAATGAGTAACCAAATATAATTCACCTCAGCAGGCTGTGAAAAGGATTTTGTATATATATACATATAAATAACTGTGTTTTTTTTTCTTTGTTATCTCAAGGATGGGCTATGGCTAGGTATATTGTGTCAGGCGCTACTGGGGAGATTCTTATAGTCTTATAGGTCTTAAAATCCTCTTTTACCACCTGAGAGATTTATCCCTTCATCATCTGAAGTTTAATTCCAGTCTTTGCTGCTGCAGAGGGAAAGGTTACTTAGCTAGTGATTATCAGTGATTATCTCACTGTCTTGGTGAGATAAAACTCTGTCTAGGTTTGAAAGAAAGAGGGAAGAAAATAGAAAGGTACTAAGTGCTGCGGAGCCAGGGGTGAGGAAACTGGGAGCAGAAAGAGAAGACGGGGCCAAAACAGAGTTGCCTAGATATCCACAACACCTTCATTGATTTTACAGATTTGCTTCTCTGGTCCCACTGACTGAGCTCTCCTTCCATCTGCCATCAGAAACTCCTGTATCTATTTTTACCTTATGCTCCTCTCCTCCCCCCTGCCCGGAACCCACTGCCTTGTCCCCCAAGAGGCCCCTCAGAGGAAAAGAAAGTGGTGGGAGGAGATGGGATATCATGTGATTTTATGACCACCATCCGTAGCACAGAGCGCTGCTGGTGATACAAGATATTCAGAAGCAAGCCTGGGAACACACTTTAACGCAGTGCTCACACTGACATCTGAGCTGCATTCTTACAGCTGTGCTCAGTGGAGAGTGGCAGGGAGGATGAAACCCGCCAGCCAGAGGCTTCTAAGAAGCAAGGCTCCCACCTCCCATGGAAAAGAAGAGTGTGTCCCGCCCCTTGTGCTGAGATTTGATTTCTTCTTTTTTGCAGCTTCAAGGCATTAAGAGTTCTGTCAATGGCACACGTTATTCACTAGGAACTGGCTCTTTCTCTGAAAAGGTTCAGAGGCCCAGGTGGGCAGGCACTGGAGCCCCACATTTGACCCCTGTGTCAAGTTCCTTCTCCTCCTCCTGGGGCTCTTGTTTCTTTCCTCTACCTCCAGAAAACGTCCCATGATTTTTCAAGGGACTTGGCTTTTTTGGAAGAGAAAGATATTTACAAATGTAATGCATGTTCAGTAGGGGGAAAATGAAATAAAGAATTTATGAGGAATAAAGCAAATCATTTCCATGATGGCCCAACCCAACAGGTCGCCTCCTCAGGGGAGTCTTGTTAAATAGCCATGTGGATATATTTCCAGAAGTTTTTTATGTGCACATAGCACATGAGAATAAATATAGCAACATTTGTTTTAAATAAAATAAATTAACATTATACTTATTGGTCTACAACTCCATATTTTGCTCCACAATAGATCATGGGTGCATTTGTTTCCTAGGGTTGCTGCAACAAAATAAGGTGCTCCTCAACTTATGATGGGGTTATGTCGCAATAAATCCATTGCAAGTTGAAAATATTGTTAGTCAAAAATGCCTTTAATACACCTAACTTACTGAACACTGTAGCTTAGCTTAGCCTACTTTAAATGTGCTCAGAACACTTACATTAGCCTACAGGTGGAAAAAATCATATCTTTGTCACTACCCAAGATCATAAGAAAGCACTATATCACATATCACTAGCCAACAAAAAGATGAAAATTCAAAATTCCAGGTATGGTTTCTGCCGAATTCATATAGCTTTTGCACCATTGTAAAGTCAAAAAAAATTTAAGTCAAATCCTTGTAAGTCACGGGCCATCTACGATAAAAACCAGGTAGTGTTAAACAACAGAAATGTATTCTCTCACAGTTCTGGAGGCAAGAGTCCAAAATCAAGATGTCCACAGTGCCACACGCCCTCTGACGGTTCCATGGGGGAGTCCTTTTTGCTTCTTTTAGCTTCTGGTGTTTGCCTACCACCCTTGGAGTTCCTTGGCTCATGTGGACAAATCACTCCACTTATAAGACTCTCTGCTCCCTGTGTGTCTTTATATCCTCTTCCCTCTGAGCCTATCTTGTATACAAATTTTCTTTCTTTTTTTTAAAATAAGGACACCAGGCATGTTGGATTAGGGTCAGTCCTAATAACCTGGTTTTAAATTGATTGCCTCTTTAAAGATTCTATTTACAAATAAGGTCACATTTTGAGGCACAAGAGGCTAAGACTTCAACATATCTTTTGGGGGGCACACCTCAACCCTTAACAATAGGTATTCTTTTGAACCTACTTTCTTTTTCTTTTTTTATTTATCATTAGTTTATTATAAAAGACACAGAAATTATTTACGTGATGAAAGATTTCAGTACTTCGAAGGAATGGGCTGTGTCACATGACACCATTTCAATAGTGATTTATTTCAGTCTACATACTTTCCAAGAATGTCACCATCTCTAAATCAGAAATAATCCTTGTCATCTAGAACTACTTTGGTTCCTCCATATTCTGGAAGAAGAATTTTATCTCCATCTTTCAGGCTAACTGGTTGAATCTCTCCACCCTTTCCTTTGGAGCCCGATCCAACATCTACTACGGTTGCTTACAATATTTTCCTCAAGATTTTTCTGGAAGCATAATGCCTCCTTTGGTTACAGTTTCTGCAGCACACCTTTCACCCAATACACAGTCAAAGAAGGGCAGAAACCTTCTAAATACCTGTCCTGCCATGACTCTGGCCACTGCAGTGCGTACTCTGCTCTCGCGCCCCCGCTACAAGGTGAGACCAGTAGTCGGGCCTCCTGAATCTACTTTATTTCTTGTTACTTAATATTCCAGAGTTTTATTGTGGTATAATTAACCATTCCCCAAATGATGAGCATGAGGTCATTTTAAATTTTCTGATATGCCAAATTGTAATAAAAATTCTTATGTCATAGCCCATATATTTTAGCATGCTTACTTTTACATTTTTTTAGAATGAATTCCTAGATGTAAAATTTCTAGATTAAAGGATATGGACACCTTAAATTTGATAGATATTAAAAAATTGTTATCTATAGAATTAAATTCATGTTTACACCCGTGAACAGTGGATAGCAGTACCTCCCCACACACACATTTTCATTATCACTGAATATCATCAATCCTTTATACTTCTGCCATTCTGATGGGTAAAAACAAAATTGTATCCTGTTTCATAGCTCTGTCTCTGATCTCTGGGGAAACCCAGCATAACATGTTTATAATCCACTTGATTTCTTTAATTCAGTGAGCTGCTTTTTAATAGTTTGCCCATTATCCTATGGAATTATTTATTCATCCAACAAATATCTATAAAATGCCTATAATATGCCAGTTAGAGTACTTCCATATTGTTGATTATTTTTTGTTTTGTTTTTTTCTTATTGGTTTATAATTTTTAGGCAGTATCTCATAATAAAGAAATGAGTCTAATCTCTATAATAGTCTTAAATTTTTTTCCTAGATTTTGGGTTTTTATTTTGTTTGTGGTACCTTCTGCCCTGTACAAGCTATAAAAACTCATATAAATTACTCCTTTCTATATTTTTCTTATTTATTTTGAATATCTGTTTAGAAATTTCTTTTTTTAAATATATTTTATTGATTATACTATTACAGTTGTCCCATCTCCTCCCCCTACCCCTGCCCTGCACACCCTTTCCCCCACACTCCCCCTCTTTAGTTCATGTCCATGGGTCATATATATGAGTTCTTTGGCTTCTACATTTCCTATACTATTCTTAACCTCCCCCTGTCTATCTTCTAACTAC
>VMDR010011325.1:10572-28828 GCA_007922815.1 Macrotus californicus | reverse complement strand
CCATCCTTTTGTTTCTCTGTGCTTCATTCTTGATACTGTCTTGTAACCTTCTTTCCAGTGCCCAAGTCATCTTTTTAGCTATGTCTAATCTGCAATTAAACTTATCCTTTGAATTCTTTTAAACATTTTTTATTGTTGTTCAATTACTGTTGTCCCCATTACTCTCCCCTGCCCTACCCACCCCCACCTCCCACAGTCAATTCCTCCCCCTCATTGTCCTTGCCCGTGGGTCCTTTATACATGTTCCTTGACTTGATCCTTCCTCTTCTTTACCCTGTTATCCTTTGAATTCTTAATTGCAGTTATTCTATTTTTCAATTCTAGAGGATTTTTTCATTTAACAAAATTCTTTTTTAAAATATGACATGGCAGATTTTTCAAAGTTTCCAGTCCTCTCCAGAAATTCTCAATCTTCTATTTTATCTTTTTTAACATGTTAAATAAAGTTATTTTAAATATTGGATAACTCCAATAGTTGGAGCCCTTGCACATCTTTATCCATGGTCTATGTTCTCTGCAGGCCTTTGTTCATGTCCACTTGTCCCCTCGTGTGGCTGGTTCCCATTTATTGTGTCCTTAACAGTGTACTTAAAAATCGCACAAATATTTGGGGGCCTACGTGATGTTATCTTCCTCCAGAGGAGATTTACGTTGGTTTCTGCCAAGAACTTGGGACGTTAGCAGTGTGGACCGTGTTACTCCCACCGAAGGGAACGAGGCTGTCAAAAACCTTGCTCTACATCGTGGTTGTCTTGGTTTTCTCATCCGGATCGGCAAGCACCACCAGAACACAGGCTGCCCTGAACGCTGGGCTCACCTTCTCAGATTCCCATCTTCTCATGCTAATTCCCAGCAACTCCTAGTGGTTTTCGCTACCTGTTAACTCTGATACGTCAATAAAATTTTCAAAAATATTTTGTCCAGTTTTTGTTACCTCCGTAGAAGGGTTTACCCAAAATTGTGCAGTCTATGATTAACAGAAGAGAGAAAAATCTTCCCTCTCTTTTTATTCTCCACTGAACATTACTTGTGAGCATTCCCCATGTCTTTGAGAAGTTGTTGGACAAACACTTACACGGCTCGATGGTGTTTCATAGAAAGGGGGTTTCTCACACCAAGTAGGGAGTTGACATCACCTTCAGGAGAGACAGGGGCCCAGGTTGGGTGCCACTCACCCAAGAACACCGGCAGACAGGAAAAATTTCTTCCCAGATAAGGGACAGACCTTGGTGGTTCACTGGCTGTTTGGCAGCCATGACACTGCGGACAAGCTAGAACCGACACCTGAGCTGCCCCCAAAGAACCAAATGTCACCACTATTGTGTCCTCGACAAAAGCCCTTTTCCATCTTGCACAGCATATCTCCTTGGCGGAACCTAGCCTCACGTGCAGCCGAGCACCAAGGACTTTTGGCCCAGTGGCAGAGGAAGGTGCGTGAGGGGGCTGGGAAAGCACGCAGCAGGCCAGTGCTCCTTAGACAACATCTCTCTTTTGCAGCCTGGTGTTTCCAAGAGTGGTCATCTCTCCTTGTGCTCCCCTCTCTGGCTGTGCCTTTCTTGGGTTCCCTTTTGTCCTTTGGGACACGCACAGAGTATAGGGAACCTCAGACTTGGCTGAGAAAGCACGACCCTCTGTGACCAATAACGATCTGAACAACACGAGAACCATTTCTCCTTCTGGGTTTTATTAGGAGGCAAAGCGAGGTGGGAGAGAAGTGAGCTGAGCAGGAACAGGAGCCAAAGGTGACAAAGCCCCCTGATGTTCGGGGCACAAGGGGCTGTGAGAAACTGGAACCGAGAAGAGGGAGACCCTTCCCCCCCGCCATGTGCAGAAAGGGGGTCCTATAAACGGTGAGGGTGTTCTATACTGAGGTCTCCCTCAGCCCCAGACCTGTTAGGACGCTGGGCCTGTAGCACGGCATTCCGTGAATGAAAGCCTGCAGAGGTATTCTCAGGGATCTACAAATTTTCTACAAAAATTAAAAATGGAGGGTTCTGTGTCTATGGTAATCCAAAGAATAGGACTCGTATAAATCACCTTATGACTCAGTATCCGCACTCATTTTTGTTGTTAAATTATGAAATATCTGATAATGCGAAACACCCATACACAGTAAGCCCTCCCTTGGCGTTTTCGGTGGGTTATGCAACTTTAAGTGAAACAATGTAAAACAAAACCAATCTAACCGGAGAGTGATTGACATGAACGAGAGTTAAATTCCCACACCGCCTCATCAACAGTATAACAAAACCGTGTCGGACCAGGGGGTGGTGTTATTCGAGGACCCGCTGTGTGACCTATGTGTTAGTTACGAGCTATAAAAATAAGACGAGCACCCATGGGTTCACCACCCAAATTATGAGCCAGCATATCATCAGTATCGTTGAATGTGAGAATTCTCTGTGCAGACAAAACCATTTAAGCCACGTAAGCCAAACTAAACCTGTCTTATTTCATGAACATAAGTGAAACACTTCGGGTGATTTTTTTCATAAATGCCTCTGATTATCATAAAAGAAACCAAGTCATTTTCCTAAATTGGTATGAGATAGTCAGTCGTAACGAGTCTCCTGCTGCCTGGAAACCCCCTTTGTAACTGCCAATCATTGTAAATGTTAAACGGCTTCCTCATTTTCACAGGATCAGCCATTCACTTTATATGTAAGTGGTGCCTCTGGGATTCCTATCAGTTTCGGGTTTGAAAACTCTCAGTTTACAGACTGTCCTTTTGTATACAATAAACTTGCTACTAATTTACTGATCTGGTTTTAATTGTCACTGTTCTGGATTTTTGACACCTGCCTCCAAAAGCAAACCACCACTGTCCTAAATTTGTTTTACATCTGCTTACTTTGTAGAGTTTCATCAGTTTATCACAACACGTGTGTTTCCAAAAGATACGTGGTTATTTTTAACTCGAAAAAATGGGAGGATACTCTACACATTCTTCTGTGACTTTCTCTTTTCCCTCAAAATGACATCCTGGAGACTCATCCGTGTTGGTAAATGGAGCTGCAGTTCATTCATTTTAACTTCTGTATGAAGTATCAGATCCCATCCCGCGAATATTCCACAGCTTTTTTACCCATGCTCTCAGGGCTTCTTTGGGCTGTGTCTTGTTTTGGTTTTAGGGATGACGCTGCGTTGACCACCTTTGCACACGTCTTTGGGAACACTCATGCCCGGGCTTGTACAGGCCATGCCTGGTGAGTGGAATTGATGGGTTATAAGGTCTACAACAGAATGCCAGATTATTTTCCACACGGATGCCATGCTGCCTCGTACTCTGAGGACTAACAGCCGCCCAAAGCCCAGGTGAGATTACATGGAAACAGGGCAGCCAGCGCCGGAACCCAGGCCCAAGTCCAAGCGCCGAGCTCACTCCCCACTTGGCTGGTTGAAAATGGCCCCTGGGCAAAAAGTGGTAGCTCACCCAACAGGCTGGGCAGTGTCCAGGATGCTCTTTCCTTTTAAGTGCTTTACAAATATCCCACGAGATAGGTACTGTTGCCATTGGCATCATGCCCGTTCAGAGGAAGAAACTGAGGCAGAAAGAGGTGAGATGACTCGCCCAAGCTCATGTGGAGCTGAGATTTGAGCCCAGGCTGCCTGGGAGTGTGGCAGTAGCAAGTCCTTCTGTGCCGTCGTGGCGGGGTGGGGGGGATGTCCCTGGATAAACAGAAGGTCATGAGGCAAGCCCTTGAGATCACATCCTACTTGGGGAACCACAATCGAGTCATTCATTTTTTCCATTCATTCATTCATTCATTCAGGAGCTACCATGGGCCAGGCACACGTGCTGTCAGGACTACAAAGGTGTATGAGACAGGCCAGTTCTTATCCACAGATAAAGGCGAAACACACAGTCACACAAGAGACATGAAATGCGTGAGGAGGGCTAGGAAGAAGTAGAGAGACTAATTTAGATTGTTCTTCAAAGAAGTGATGACCTGGCATTTAAGCCGAGACCTAAAACACCTATAGAAGTTAACCAAGGGAAATGCATGTTTATATGTGTATATGTCTTCAGAGGGGTGAGGGAAGCTGGTCAAGCAGAGAACAGAAATGCAAAGGCCCAGGGGCTGGGGTGCAATGACACAAGAGCCAGGGACTGGGTGGTGGGCCTTGTAGGTCATGATCGAGATTTTGGAATTTTATCCAAATGTGTGTGTGTGTGTGCGTGTGTGTGAAGCCACCGCAAGGTCTGAAGCAAAGGGATGACAGATCAAATGAGCCTTTTGTATAACAAGCAGCTGTGAGCCTTCGGGAGGGGACTGGAAGGTAGGAGGGGTGAGCAGGGGAGGGTCAGAGCAGCCCCTCTGCAGCGGTGCAGGTGAGACAAGGCGGGGGGGGGGGGGGGGGGGGGGGGGGGGGGGGGGGGGGGGGGGGGCGGGCTGGGCCAGGTGAGGCGAGTAGTGGAGGGCTTCCAGACCCACTTTGGAGGTGGGATTCGTGGAGCTTGGGGGTGGGCTAAGGGGTGAGTGGAGGATGAGAAGGGGCCTGGCGTTAGCATCTCGGTGGGCTACCATTTTTCTAAATGGAGAGTAGCAGGTTTGGGAGACAGCTCAAAAGTCCAATCACAGAAACACTCCATGAGCAGTGCCCGGGTGCACCGTAAGTGTTTATACCATGCACTGTGTCTGGGGCTGCGGCCCTGTCTGCCCCTGGCATCCCCCTGGCAGGGCACCAAGGGAGGCAGGGGCATCTCAGAGTATCAGGAATTCACCTGGAACGCTGTGCCTGCCAGAGGGGCCCAGAGCCCAGTAGAGTCAACCTCTCAGGCTTCAGTACTGGCAGCAGGCCCAGGGTCTGAGGAGGGCACTGGTGTGCAAGTATTTTAATGTTTTTTGAATACATAATCTAAGATTAGATGCTCATTCACATGACCTTTGTCCGTTCTTGCCTGGAGCCACTGAAGTGTGAGTTAATAAATACTGGAAGAAATGGAAAGCCGGGTGGGGTTGGGCTAATGCTCTGGGGGGGAAGAGCTTTCTCCTGAGCGGGAGATTTATACCCAGGGGAGGTGTACGTCCTGTTTGCCTGAGACGCTCCTACCTTCCCTCTGCGAATGGCACTCCATTTCCCTGTCAAAATCAGTCTAGATGCTACATTGGCCACCAGTGATGATCTCGCTGACATTCCCAAAGCCCAGTGCTGTTCTCTGCAGCAGCTTGTCTCAAGGGCGGTCCCAAAGCTTGGGACCACCTGTTCTGTCATGTTTTAATCAAAATGCCCTGCAATGGTTCTCCAACCGTGGTCACAGACCAGCAGCATCAGCATTGCCTGCAACTTGTTAGAAATGCCAATTTCCAGGCCCTACCTTAGCCCTAGAGAATCAGCAGCACTGGGGCGGGGCCCAACTTCTGCTTCACAAGCCCCCAGAAGATTCCAACGTGCTCGCTGTCATTTCAGGAGCTGTCATCGGAAGGGCGGGAGGCCCGAGGAGGCAGGGAAGACAGCTGAACAGCGGTGGGAGCCTCAGCTCCATCTGTCACTATCTAGCTGGGGTATCTCCTTGTGCTGCAGTTTCCTCACCTAGAAACTGAACATGGCAGCACGTCCTTTATCTGTCCCCCACAATTGATGTAAAAATCAATAAGATGCTACAGGATAAGAATTCTTCAAAAGTCTAAGTGCCTCACCAATGATATTAAAGCTGCCCTGCCAACCACCTGCCTCACCGACAATGCTGCCTGTCAACCACCCTCCTCTCTCCATTAATGATACAAGAATGTGAAGAACAGCTTCAGGGGGTTCTGCAACCTTCTATGATTTGAGTGAAAATAGATGGAAGTATCAGTAACTTAAAATATGCAGCTCTGGCTGGTGTAGCTCAGAAGATTGAGCGCTGGCCTGCGAACCAAAGAGTCACCGGTTCGATTCCCAGTCAGGGCACATGCCTGGGTTGCAGGCCAAGTCCCCAGTAGGGGGCACGCAAGAGGCAACCACACACTGATGCCTCTCTCCCTTTCTTTCTCCCTTCCTTCTCCTGTCTAAAAATAAATAAAATCTTTTTAAAAATATGCAGATGACACCACCTTACTGGCAGAAAATAGGGTTTGAAATGACTTCTGATGGAAAGTAAAAGCACCAAAGCAGGACTGCAGTTCAGCATCAAGAAGACAAAAATTATGACCACAGGAGAAATATACCAATTAAACACAGACAATCAGGAACAACTGAAATTGTTAAATGTTTTATCTTGGTTTAGTCATCAATTTGAATAGAGACAGGAGCCAAGAAACCAAGAGAAGGCTGAGGTGTACATGGGCAACAGAAGACTTAGGAAAGATCACCAAGAGCAAAGATGTGTCATCAGAGACCAAGGCTAAGACCATACACACCCTCAGGTTCCTGCTCACTGTGTACAGATGAGAAAGCGGCACAGTGAAGGAGGCTGATAGGCAAAACACTGATTCGTTTGAACTATGGCATTGAAAAAGGGCTTTATGTGTAGCCTGTACCACCAGAAAGATGTACAAGTGAGCCCAAGAGCCCATTAAGCCCCAAACATCACTGGAGGCACAAGTGACAAAGCTGAAGCTGTCCTACTCCAGGCGCGTCTTGAGAAGGTGGGGCTCTTGAGAAAAGACGACGATGCTGGGGGAAAACAGAAGGCGGCAGGAAAAGAGGAAGACCAAATATGAGGTGGGCTGACTTCACAAAAGCAGCCCTAGGTTGAGTCTGCAGGAGCTGAGCAGGCCGTTGAGGACGGGACATGGTGGACACCACTCAGCCGAGTTGCCAGGAGTCAGAGCTGATTCAACGGCACGTAACACACCATTAAGTGCAAAACGACGTGAGCGGAAATGCTCAATTTTCTCGAGATCATTCACATCTTCCAAAGACTCACTGGCTGGTGTGGGCCCCTATGTTCCCACCCCATAACCATGGCCTGTGACCCTCTTGAAGATGGCAAGGACTTCCTGGCAGCCCTGGGATGAGGGAGGACAGTGGCATAAGGGGTTAGAGATCCAAATATAGAAAGTGGCACTGCCTGCCTTGCTTGAATGTGGTCGGTCCGTCCCCTGGGGGTTTTCCACCTTTGCTAATAATTAATGGACTCACTGTACACACAGGCACGGGGTGTGACCTCAGCTTCCCGAGAATTTTCCCCTCCACAGCAGGAGTCAGGGCAGGGTCTGTCACCGTCTACTCTGCCGGCTGCTTCACTCTCCTATTTACCCTCACTGCACCTTCTGGACACAGTCCTTAGTCCAATTATAAATCAAAAGGCTGAGGCAGAAAGACATACATGGCTTGCCCATGGAAGAAGGGGGAACTGGGATTTGAACCAGGTATTTGTGATATGTTATCACTCTGCAGTCACATGTTAAACAGGGGTAGGAAGCAGTGGGCCACAGGGGAAAGGAGGCTCGTCGTCATGGAAAATGTGATACTTGAAATGTGTCATGGAACATGATGTAAAATTCAAAATATTTAAATACAAGTCTTTGAAGAAATGACTGGTGCCCCTCGTGGGGTACAGGTGTTCCTCCAAGGACCACGGCCCTGCCAGCTGTCAGGCAGCCCCTCCCAAGCACTTCCCCAAGGTCCAGTTGAACACCCACCTGCTCTCAACAGAGGCCGGTCCAATATTCTGGAAGCCAATGTCCTCGCTGCTCAGATGACGAAAGGGGCCAGGCACGGGAGGGCCCCTGCTCATGCAGCTCGCCACGCATCTTCGTGCCCAATCGCTCCACCCCAATGCAGAGCAGCGCCTGGCACCCCAGTTGGGTGGGACAGTTCCTTAGGGTTGGACCTGTTCCCACCATGAGAGCGCCCCCCTGGATTCTTACAGATGTGGCCACGCTCGGATGTCAGGGAGACGGGATAAGCTATCTACGCAGCGCAGCAACGACAGACTGCCAAAGCAGGAAACTGAATCAAGTTTTATTTATTCTAGGGCAAACTCAAAAGGGTGGATTTTTTTTTTCTTTTTTAGCAAATCCTAGCACATTATTAACAAAAAAAATCTGTACATTTGCCATGATACACTTGAAAGTGAAACAAATAAGATATAAATACAGATATGGATGTAACAGAAAAAGCCAAAAAAACCCCAAAACAACCCCAAAACAAAAATCCAACCTGGGTATGGGGACCATGCGTGTAAACAGAGTGCGGACAAAACTGTTTTGGTGGCTGATATTTTTCAGAGCATTTTTTTTCATTTCCAAACATCATTGTTAGCAAAGTCCTGTGGGATCTACAGTTTTTATTTGCTGTTTTTTGATGTGTATTATGCTTGATAAATAAAGGGCGGCAGGGAGAAAGAGAAGAGACGGAGTCTGCTGCATTACCTGCGCAGGGTATTGGAAAGCGAGTGACGGGCACTGGTCCGGGAGCACGTGGTGTGCTAAGGACCGCTGGCACGCCCTTGCCCTCAGCCTGTGGGACACACCGTGGCCTCAAGGGAGGGCAGCAGCTTGACGGAGAGCAGGAGCCAGACGATCTGGCCCCAGTGGTGGGTTCAGGTGGGTTTCTGGGGGCCCTGGACATCAGGTGAACAGGGGAGGCAAACCCAGCTTTGGGTGCTTTGCTTTTTGTGTCCTGTTGTCTCCTGTGGACAGGAGCCCTGCAGGGAAGCGGCCAGGGAGCTGCAGCTGTCAGGGTTCCGAGGGTGTCGGGCGCAGCTGCTCCCTGTGAGGTGGCGGCGGCATGCGAATCTCCTTAGTGGCAGGCAGCAGTCTGATTGAGGCCAGGAGACCTGTGAGTGATTGTAGTCAGGGGATTGAAGATCGGGCAAGTGACATTCAAGGTGAGCCCTTTGTGAGTACTACAAGGACGTCTGACAATGTTCGAGATTCTTCCCAACTACAGGCAGGTGCTATGGTGACCTCTGAGTCAACGAGTTGAAGGAGAAAAGTCTTTCCGAATGCACTAGGCGTAAAAGAACTCATAAATAACCTAGCCAGAACCAACGCTTGTACAACAGAGTAAGGAAAAGACGCTCTGCTCTGACTCACTTGTAGAATGTAAAAAAAGTCCATTAGTGAAACATTAACAAACAGTATTTATCAGTGAAAGTAAGGCCTGATCCTGCTGTGTTCTGAGCCAAACATAAGCCAGTCACATTCAACCACGGTACTCCCTACAGGGTGAGATACCCCTGCTCCCCCACAGTGAAGGCCCCCTGGCTTCGCCGTTCCTGGACCTTCATTTTCAGTGCCTATTTCCAAACAAAGTATCTAAAATAAAATCTGAATGAAAATGAGTTATGTTCACTACACTGTCTTTCCTAACTTCCAACATCACCACTGGAGGGTCAGAGAAGAGAAGACGGAGGGGCGCCTGTGGCGGTCAGAGGTCAGAGGCGAGAACCATGAAAGTTCTTCTCACTGCTGGCAGGTGAAGGGACTCTGCGCTGAAGCAGCAAATGCCTCATCAAAAACTAACACCAGAACAGGCATTTTCCTTACGTAAAAATCAGTTCAATTTAGAGGCTCTAAAATAGAATAGCAAAAGACACAGAAATCTTCATGATTGCAATAGGAATTTCCATTTGGCTTTAAGAATTTTACTCCAAACTTATTTCACGAGACTTCAAATTAATAATTTGAAGCAATATACCCTCACAAAACTTTTAAAAATGGGTAGTTACTGAAGAAAAGGAAACCCTAAAACTGTATTTCAAATCCTGTTTTTCAGCAATTTGTCACTCACCATAATTACTTTTTCCTTAAACAATGATGATTTCAACAGATGACCAAGGAAGTATTTCAGTCCACAAAATAAAAAACAACAACGCTGATACCTGGTCTCTCTAGACTTCTCTCTGACCTTAGTCCCAAATGAAACGGAGACTGAAAACCGCGATGGCATTGTGGCTGCCACTTCCCGGGTGAAGCGAAAGCCTTTTAGAATGGGGCAGCTGAGTAAGCCAAGGGGAGGGTAGGAAAGCAGCAGCCAAGTCAGAGAGGCCAGGAGCCGGGGTGGCGAGGGAAGCCCTGCGAACACCGTGCTCCCCTCGGCCTCAGCAGCACACAAGCCACTCCTCACGTTGTCTATGCTTCACGAAACGCCAGTCGAGGCAACACTAAGTGATGCTGCTAGTGTCCTGTGATTTTCGGTTTGTGTTTGGGCACAAACTTGAAGAAGTGTTTTGGGTGGAAGCTCTGTGGTGAGGACAGCATCTCAGCACCGTTCAGAGGGGCTGGGAGCCTGACCTGGAAGCGGACGGCAGAGATGCCCTTTTAATAAACTAAAGTGAGGGCAGTCAGCCTTCAGTCTAGATAGTATAAGCAACATTCCAGGTTTGTTAAAAGGCCATTTTCAGGCTTTTCTCCATGGCTTGCCAAGATGTGACTCACATTCCTGGTAGGTCTTGAAATACAATTTAAAGACGTACAAACAACCCTTTCATGGTGTTAGCTGTGATGGGGGGGTAGGGGCATGGGCCCCACACAGGCTATATCCAGAACCAAGCAGGCTAAGATGACAGAGAAACACAAATCAACACACTCTCAATTCTGTTAACTGAAGAGAAAACAGTACTTCCAATTAAGCATTGGCTAGAGGACTCTGTTTTAAAAACTGCACCCACACCCACGGGTTTATGACCTCGGCAGGCTGCAGAAGACATGTATGGCTCTTCACACTTCTCATTCCTTCCGTTTTGTATGAAGACTGCAAAACAGGCCTTGCTTCCTTTACATTCAATACCAGTAAGATTATACACAAAGGGTGGAAGGGACCAAAATACTGATTGTAATAAATATTTGCGGGCCTCCTTGTCCCGCCCGGGCAGCCTAGGAAGGGAAGGGTGGGGAAAGGTCTCTGAGAGGCACCACGATTGTTCTAGGGCTACACAGGGTCTCTGGCACGGCCATTAGCTGTGCGTGGAGACATCGGAAGAGGAGCTGCTGTTGCTGTTCGTGGTCTGGGCCCTCTTTATGTATAAGTTCAGTAGCTTCATCTGCAAAGAGAAGGTACAACTGGGTTAGCAGGAGGAAAAGCCATCAGGAAGTGGAAAACGGGGAAAAAACCCCAGGTGACAACAAGAAAACAGCATGTCCCTGAACTGAGAAATTCATTACACAAACATTTACAGTGTCTACTACTCATCTAACACCCACATCTGCCGGGCCACAGAGGCAGGAAGGAAGCCAGAGTCCAGAGGA
This sequence comes from Macrotus californicus, assembly GCA_007922815.1. Lineage (NCBI taxonomy): Eukaryota > Metazoa > Chordata > Mammalia > Chiroptera > Phyllostomidae > Macrotus > Macrotus californicus. The sequence goes on along the minus strand of VMDR010011325.1, from coordinate 17,705 downwards.
GGGTGATGCGGCGTGTCATTGCAAAAGGAAGGCTCCTTGGAGAAAGGTACCCGAGGAGTAGATCTACACATTCCAGGGCGACTGCAGCCGATGGCTCCAGCCAAGCTGGTGGGAAGGGCAGGGTGGAGCCCAAGTTCCACAGGGATAAAGTAGCTAAGGTTACGGTCGAGTTCTGTACCTCTCACACCTTTGCTGAAGCTGTTCCTTCCGCCTGACACACCTTCTGTTTCCATCCCCATTTCTGCCTACTGAAACCAACCGAAGCACTGAGACATCTGAGATCTAGCTTCAAGGCCACCTCCAGGCAGCTGTCTCTCATCTGCTCATTCGGATGCAACCATTTCGTCCATTCCACTCCCGTGGTCCTTTTACCCCCTCCTGCAACTCAGCATGTGCCACCTCGTGCTACAGGTGGCAGTGCTCCTCGCTCCTTCCGGCATGTTGAGACCTCCCAGACACTGAGTTACTAAACTGCAGTCCCTCCTCAGCTTTAACTTAAGTCCCCTTGGACCCTCGAGATAAGAAGAGCACGCGACACAGCAGGCTTTCAAATACTTGTGGAACTCCACTAAGGTTACGTTATGTTGATGGTCTTCCAAATCATATCAAGAACAAACAGCTTTGCAGAAGCAAAATGCCCATGAAAATCTATGACACACAACTTGTAAGATTAAGGGAATTATAAAATATTTACTATCCACAGCCTTTTCACCTGCCTGGCTCCAACAGGCTGTGTAGCTAAGACAACCATCGGGCAGCCCGGGGGCGGAGAAGCTGATGTGCGCGGGCCCATGAAGAGGTGCTCAGGGTGGTACGTGGGGGGCACAAAAAAGAAGGGCCTGCTGATGAGCAGTGGGAACAGGAAGAGCAGCCAAACAGAGCTCTGGGCAGAGGTGAAGCCTCCCTGCCCCCTGCCCCAGGTGCTATGCCGTATGTGAGTGCCAAGACTAAAATGTATAGACACGTTGTGGGTTTGCCACAAAGGGAGTCTGCAGTGAGCATCCCGGAGCTTGCTGCTTTTATTCGGCAGTCCATCTCTGATGTCTCCCCAAGCTGTACCTGCACTGCGGTCTTACTCGTTTCCTCTGTAGTGGACTGTGTGTCATGTTCATTTACATGCCCTGTCTTTAAAAACCTGATAACTTTTCATATTACATCAGTGCTATGACGAAAGTGCCATCATTTTACACAAGGGTTTGAATGTTCTGAAGCTCAGTGTGATACCTCCAGGGCCAGCCAGGGTCAGGGAGAACCCTGGTACAATAGACAAAGCAATGGCCTGAGGCTCAACAGATCAGCAAGTTCTAGAACCAACTCCACACTAACTAGTTATGTGACCTCAGGCAAAACATTTTCTGAGCCTCAACTTCCCCACCTGTAAAATGAAGAGCAGTAATACTTCCAAGGTGGCTTCTGTAGCTCTTTGTTCAGAAAATGTGTCCTCTAAACAGCCCTCTTCTATTCCTACCTGAGTTGTTCACCTTGTTCCTTCCTGTGTGTGCTCTTTCTTCCCTTCAATGCAGCTCACCCCTATCCGGCCAGGCCCAGCCCTCTTTGGTCCCACTTCCCTCAAGAAGTCTCTCCCTTTCTTCCTGCTCCAGTGGGCCCATGGCCCAGCCATCGCATGCTGGTCACGCTTGGGTCACTGTACGTTTCCCTGTGTACCAGTCCTGTCCCCAGCTGTATTTCATGCTACTTCAGGACAGGATGAGTTTTTGCTTTTCCCACATGCCTTGGCATAGGGTAGTGAAGAAAGCAGGGCCCTAACACATACTTGTGAAATCAAAGAGTTTTTTTAAAAGAAAAAATTATCTAGACACAAGATAGTCCTATGAAAGGCCACTTAAAAATGAGTTACCAAATATTGTTTTACTTACTTACAACACAGAACCACTAATGCATGCACCTACTGAAGTCCAGAATACAACTGTAAATATAAGGAAAAGATAACAACAGAGTTAACGATGTGTGAATGTTCCACAGTCCACAAGGAGCTTTTACAAAGATGATCATTTTGGGCCTTACAAAACCCTTTGAGGTAGGTAGAACAGGGACTCTACAAATGAAAAAGCTGGGGATCGGAAAGCATGCTCATGAGACGGCATGAATTCAAATTAGACTGTTACAACTTTAGAATGTCGAATGCAATCCCCACAGTAACCACAACAAAACCGGCTATAGAACAGACACAGGAGGAAATGAGAAGGCAGTTAAAATATTTCAGTATAAGGAAGGACAGAGCAGAAATAAATCAAACAGAAAAATAAAGAAAAAATAATCAGTGAAACCAGACATTGATTCTTGGGAAAAAAATCAACAAAATTGACAGAACATGAGGGGCAATAAAAGCTTTAAGGCATACAGAAAACAAAACCAAAGTGATAAGAGGTCTCCTTCCTTCATCAGTAGTTACTTTAACTGTAAATGGGTTAAACTCTACAACCAAAGGACAGAGACTGGCAGAACAGATAGAAAAATCATGATTCAACTATACACCATGTACAAAAAAAACTCACTTTAGAGCCAAAGACATAAATAGATTGAATGTAAAAAGGTGGGAAAAGATATCCCATGCAAACAGTAACCAAGAACAGAGGGGTAGTTATACTAGTATCAGGTGAAACAGACTTTAAATCAAAAAAGGTTACAGGAGACAAAGAAGGACATTATATATTAACAAAAGATCAATACAGCAAAAACATAACTATAAACATTTATGCATCCAACAACATGACATCAAAATATATAAAGCAAAAACTGACAGATTGAAGGGACAAACAGTTTTACAGTAACAGTTGGAGATTTCAATACCCCACTCTTAATAATGGAAAGAACTAGAAAGAAAATAAGGAAATAAAAAAAGACTTGAACAACACAATAAGCCAACTGATCTAACAGACACACAATGTTCTACCCAGTAAGAAAATACACATTCTTTTTAAGTGCCCATAGGACAGTCTCCAGGATAGACTATATGTTAGGACACAAATCAAATCTCAACAGATTCTATGTATGTATGTATGTATGTATGTATGTATGTATGTATGTATCTACCTGGGAGAGAGAGGGGGAGAGAGGAAGAAACACTGATTTGTTGTTCCACTTATTTATGCATCACTGGTTGATTCTTGTATGTGCCCTGACTGGGGACTCACCCTGCAACCTTGGCATTATCGGGACAATGCTCTAACCAACAGAGGTACCAGACCAGGGCCTCGACAGATTTTAAAAGATAAATATCATACAAAGTATCTTCGCTGGCCACAATGAACAGAGTTAGAAATCAATAACAAAAAGAAAACAAAACAAAACAAAAAAAACACAACCTCAAATCTGTAGAAATTGAATAACACACTTTTAAACCACAAACGGGTCAAAGAAGAAATCACATAGGCGAATGGAAAATATCTTGAAACAAATGAAATGAAATCACAACTTACCAAAACTTATGAACCAAAAGCAGTGCAAAGAGGGATATTTACAACTGTAAATGCTTATATTAAAAAAGATCCCATATCAACAACGTAATTTTACATCTTAAGGAACTAGAAGAATAATAAACTAAACTCAAAGCTAGCTGAGTGAAGGAAATAATAAATATTAGAGCAGAAATAAGTGAACAGAAAAAAGGAACAAATCAATCAAACCAGAAGTTGATCCTTTAAAAAAAAATCAGAATTGACAAAACTTTAGCTAAGATGACTAAGAAAAAAAGAGAGTACTCAAATTACTGAAATCAGAAATCAAGGTGTGTACATGACTACTGATTCTACAGAAATCAAAAGATTACAAGAAAATACTATAAATAATAGTACACCAACAAATGAAGACAACTACATGAAATGGACAATTTCCTAGAAACACAAAACCTACCAAGACAGAATCATGAAGAGAATGGCTGCACAGAATTCTAGTAAGTAAGGAGGTTACACAGTCATAAAAAATCTCCTGACAAAGAAAATCCCTGGACCAGATGGCTTCACTTCAAATGTTCTACCGAACATTTAGAGAACAAACACAATCCTCCTCAAACATTTCCAGAAAACTAAAGAGAAAAGAGCACGCTCAAACTCCTGCTGTGAGGCTGACACTGTCCTGATACTAAAGGCAGACAAAGGCATCACAAGAATACTACAGATCCCTTATGAACATTGATGCAAGAAGCTGCGAGAAAGACTAACAAGTCGTTTTCAACAGCGTATTAATAAGGTTATATACACCACAGCCAAGTAGGATATATTCCTGAAATGCAAGGATGGTTCAACATAGGAAAATTTATCAATATTATACATCATATTAACAGAATGAAGAAAACACACACACAATTATCTCAAAAATACTTGATAAAATTCAACGTATTTTCATGATAAAAGTATTCAACAAACTAGAAATAGAAGGAAACTAACTCAACATATCCAAAACTGTGTATGAAAAGCCCATGGTGAACATTATGCTCAATGATAAAAGACAGTTTTCCCTCCAAGATTAGGAAGAAGGCGAGGACGCTTGCTTTTACCAATCTACTCCATACAGTTCTCTATGTTTCACCGAGAGCAATGAAGCAGGAAAAGAAATAAAAGGCATTCACACTGGAAAGGAAACGTAAAATCATCTTTGTAGATGATCTTATTTGTAATCCAAAAGATCTCACACAAAAAGTGTTAGGACTAATAAATTTAGCAAAGTAGCAGGATACAAATATCAAGAAGCAAAAACCAGTTGCATTTCTATATGATAACAATGAACAGAAAATTAAGAAAAAATTTCCATTTCTAAAAGCATCAAAAATAATAAAACACTGAGGAATTAAGTAAATCTAGACTGTGAAAGACTTGTACAGTGAAGACCATGAAATGTTGCTGCAAGTGAATAAAGACACATATAAATAAAGAGACGTCTGATGTTCATGGATTGGAAGACAATATTGTTAAGATGTCAACACTGCCCCCAAAGCCATCTCCAGTCAATAAGATCTCTACCAAAATCCCAGTGAGGTTTTTGCAGAAATGAAAAATCAATTCTAAATTCATATGGATTTGAAATAGAGCGCAAAGAGCCAAATGATCTGGAAAAAGAACAAACTTGCAGGACGCACACTTCCGATTTCAACCCTCACTACAAAGCTACATTAATCAACACAGTGTGCTGCCGTCATATGGACAGACATAGGCCAACGGAACAGAACAGAGAGCCCAGAAATAGATCCTCGTATGTGTGGTCAGATGACTTCTCACAAGGGTACCAAGACCATTCAATGAAAAAAAGTGGTCTTTTCAAATGGTATTGAGAAAACTGAATATCCACAAGCAGAAAAATGAAATTAGACCTTCACCTAACACCTAACAAGTTAACTCAAAATGGATTAGAGACCTGCATGTAAGAGCTAAAATTATAAAACTCTTAGAAGAAAACAGGGCAAAAGCTTCCCAACACTGAATCTGGAATGATTTCTTGGATATGATACCAAACGAAGAGCAACAAAAAAAAAAAACAATGGACAAACTGAACTCCATGAAAATTTAAAAATTTTGTGCATGGAAAGAGAAGAAATTAATCTCCAGAATGTCTAGTGAACTTCTGAAAGTCAACAACAAAAACAAACAACCCAAATAAAAAAGATCAAAGAACTTGAAGAGCCATTTCTCTAAAGAAGATAGACAAGTGGCCAAAATGCTTATGAAAAGATTCTCAATGCACTAATTATTAAGAAAATGCAGAGGACTCCTGGCCAAGATGGAGGCATAGGTAGATACACTTTGCCTCCTCCTACATCCAAAAAGACAATAACAAATTTAAAAACAAAAAATCCAGAACTGCCAGAAAATTGAACTGTTTGGAAGACTGACAACCAAGAAGTTAAAGAAGAAACATTCATCCAGACCAGTAGGAGGGCTGGACATGGGCAGCCGAGGTGGAAAGGACTCAAGGCAAGGCGGCAGCTGGAGGACCAGGCCAGGTAGTGGCTGGTAGACCCCGAAGTCCCATATTTGCATGTGAATAAACCAGGAGGAACTGGGGAGTGAGACAGATAAAGCCTTAAAACCTGTGACTGAAAAAAACATGTGGGGGTTGAGGCAGCAGGAGAAAGTCACAGTGTCACAGCAGAGTTTGTTGGAGAGACCCACAGGGTCCTACAATGTACAAAAACCCACCCACCCAGGAATCAGCAGCAGAAGGGCCCAATTTGCTTGTGGGTAGCAGGGGAAGTGACCAAAAGCCAGTTGAGAGTCAAGCAAGCGGCACTGTTCCCTCTCAGACCCCTCTCCCACACACAGCACTACAATGCAGCAGGTGGGTTGCCCCACCCTGAGGAATACCTAAGGTTCTGCCTCTTGCTATGTAACAAGCACCCCAAGACAAAAAAAAAAAAAATTACCCCAAATGAAAGAACAGATCAAAGCTCCAGAAAAAAATACAACTAAGTTACAAAGAGATAGCCAATCTATTAGATGCAGTTTAAAACACTGGTCATCAGGATGCTCACAGAATTGGTTGAATATGGTCGCAAATTAGATGAACAAATGAAGGCTACGCTAAGTGAAATAAAGGAAAATGTCCAGGGAACCAACAGTGACAGGAAGGAAACCAGGACTCAAATCAATGGTGTGAACCAGAAGGAAGAAATAAACATTCAACCAGAACACAATGAAGAAACAAGAATTCAAAAAAATAAGGAGAGGATTAGAAACCTCCAGGACAACTTTAAATGTTCCAACATCGGAATCATAGGGGTGCCAGAAGGAGAAGAGGAAGACCAAGAAATTGAAACTTTATTTGAAAACATAACGAAGGAGAACTTTCCCAATCTGGCAAAGGAAATAGACTTCCAGGGAGCTCAGAGAGTCCCAAAGAATTTGGACCCAAGGAAATAAACACCAAGGCACATCATGATTACACTACCCAAGAAGGCACATCATAATTACACTATCCAAGATTAACCCTTTCGGTACGGGTGCCGGATATATCCAGCGCCCATCTGATGACCTGTGTGGACGAGCGCCGGATATATCCGGCATCCATCTGTATATAATTTTTATAAATTTTACTTATATAATTGATAGAATTTTATATAACTATCTCTTAATATTAAAGTTACAAACAACACTTGGAAAAAAGCATTGTTTTATTAAGCA
>VMDR010011325.1:0-10472 GCA_007922815.1 Macrotus californicus | reverse complement strand
AGTACCGAAAGGGTTAAAGATAAAGAGACTCTTAAAAGCAGCAAGAGAAAAGGAAACAGTTACATACAAAGGAGTTCCCATAAGAATCTCAGCTGATTTCTCAAAAGAAACCTTACAGGCAAGAAGAGGATGGAAAGAAGAATTTGAAGTTATGAAAGACAAGGACCTACATCCAAGATGACTCTATCCAGCAAAGCTATTATTTAGAATGGAAGGGCAGATAGATAAAGTGCTTCCTAGATAAGGCCAAGTTAAAGGAGTTCATCATCACCAAGCCCTTATTGTATGAAATGCTAGAAGGACTTATCTAAGAAAAATAAGATCAAAACTATGCACAGCAAAATGACAACAAACTCACAGCTATCAACAACTGAATCTAAAACAAAAAAACAAAAATGAACTAAGCAAAAACTAGAACAGGAACAGATTCACAGAAATAGAGATCACACGGAGGGTTATCAGCAGGAAGCGGAAGGGGGAGAATGAGGGGAAAGGTACAGGGAATAAGAAGCATAAATGGTAGGTACAAAATAGACAGGGGGAAGTTAAGAATAGTATGAGAAATGGAGAAGCCAAATAACTTACATGTACGACCCATGGACATGAACTAAGGTGGAGGAATGCTGGTGGGTGTGGGTGCAATGTAGAGGGGAATAAATGGGAGAAACAAATGGGACAACTGTAACAGCATAATCAATAAAATATATTTAAAAAAAAAATGCAAATCAGCCCCGGCTGGGTGGCTCAACTGGTTGGGCGTTGTCCCGTACACCAAAAAGGTTGCAGGTTCGACCCCCAGTCAGGGCACATACCTAGGTTGAGGGTTTGATCCCTGGCAAGGGTGGGTAAGGGAGGGAACTGATCAATGTTTCTCTTTCACAAACACACAAAATAACCTTGAGTGAGAATTAAAAAATAAAAAAAGAAAATACAAATCAAAACATGATACCACCTCATACCAGTTGTTAGGATGACTACTACCAAGAAGAGAAAGTACGTGTTGGTGAGGATGTGGGGAACCTGGAGCCCTCATATGCTGTCAGAGGGAACATACAACGGTGCCGCTGCTGTGGAAGCCAGTTGGGCAGGTATGGTACAGCAATCCCCTCCTGACATATACCCAGAAGAACTGGAAGCAGGGTCTCAAAGACTTACTTATATACCACACCCATGTTCACAGCAGCATGACTCACAATAGCCAAAAGGTGCAAACAACCCAAGTGTGCATCGCTGAGACATGAATAAGCAAAATGTTCTGTGTACTACAGAATACTGTTATCCAGCCTTAAAAAAGGAAGTAAATTCTGATACACATGCTACAAAGTAAGCCAGTCACAACAAGACCCACACTGCGTGATTCTACTTTTATGAGGCACCTGAGTAGTCAAATTCATAGAGACGGCAAGCAGAAGGGTGGCTGTCAGAGGCTCGGAGAGGGAGATGGAGTTACTACTTAATGGGTAGAATCTCAGTTTTACAAGACGAGGAGTTCTGGAGATGGAGGGCGGCAATGACGGCACAGCAATGTGCAAGTACTCAGTGTCAGTGAACTGCACGCTTCAGACGGGTAAGGCAGTAAATATTACTTCATGTGTATTTTACCGCAGTGAAAGAAAACTAAGAAAAGGCAGATAAAAGCAAACTTGCTCAGGGTCCTACAGCTGGTAACTGGGGTCAGCAACTAGAAGGCAGGCTGCTTGGCCCCAAAGCTAGTGTTGCTGCTACGGCAATGAAACGTTTCTCAAAACGTACCCAGACTCCTTCCCTGTCCTTGAACCAGGCCTGTCTCTACAGAGCATATCATTTACCAACCTCAGTTACAGAGAGGGTTCTGACAGGCCTGGTCACACAGGGAAACAGGAAGCTACCTGATTCCCTTCATGTCTAGTCTAGGAGACTGACTTAGCACTGTGTCTGTCAGCTGCCTGCCCCCCCTTTTTTTGAAGGGGGGGGGTGGTTAATTGTTTTAGGAAATGTGTATTTGAGTCTACAAAGTTCATATTAACATATGAGAGTTACACATCTAAACACGGTAATGGCTAGATGAACTGAGCTACCAAACCAGAAAGGTGCTGAGGCCAGGCCTTTTAGCCCTGAGTGAAGCTGTGCAATTAACCAGGGGAGGGGAAGCACTGACCCCTGAAGAGAACGTGAGCTCTGGACCCAGGGCCGCCACTGAGGGGCAGCAGCAGGACTGGCTGCAAAACAGGGATGGGAACACACCTGTGCTTTTTCAGTTCCTTATCAGAAGGGTCAAGTGAGATGAGAAGACAGTAAAAAGTGCCAGACAAAACCGAGGTCTAATATTAACTGCGGCTGAATCTTCTATTTTATAAATCGAACTCCCTTCGTGAACACTGTCTTCTAGGTCTTCCAGTCTTCACTGTGGCCAGGAACCACTTACAAGTCCCCGGTGGGGGCAAGGTTAGGAGGGTTCCTGGGCTAGCACACCACTTGTGACTCTTGGCTCAGTACTCTCAGGATGTAGTCAGGAAAGGGATCGATTAGGAGGCTCTGCAGGAGCAGAGAAGGGCAGGAGAAACTGAAAATGGGATCAACAGTGGTAGTCACAAATCACCGATCTACATCTGCTTCACTCATTCTCCAACCTCGATGCTTATTTCTGTTTGCACAGAGAGTGGTTCTCAACCAGGGGCCATTTTGTCCCCCAGGGGACATCAAGTCATGTGTGGTGACTTTAGTGAATCATAACTGAGGGGTAGAATGCACTCTTGAAATCTGTGGGTGGCAGTCAGGGACGCTGCTCAATTTCCTGCAATGCACGGGACAGTGCCCCCCACACAGCGGCCTGCGGTTTCAGCAGCGCTGAAGGCCCTGCAAGCTGTGCTCTGGACCAGGGCAGGCAGAGCCAGCTTTGCTCAGAACTCTGGGAATGAAGACCCACACTGCGATGCTCACCAACTGTGCCGAAAGAACAGCTCTATTTGAGAAGAAATGGGCCACCACCTGCTGATTCCTTCTTTTACAAGAAGTAAGGTCAGGCACTTCTAGCTTTGTGCTTTTTTTAATCACACCACTGCCAGGGTGCTTGATAACTCCGGGCTGATGCACTTCCCCTGCAGGCAGTCTCCGGAGTGGGCTCTTCACAGAGCTCTCCGAGGCCCACCCAACCTGCACCCCATGGGAGCTGAGGCTCCTGCCTCCTACTCTTGCCTCTTCTGCCAGAGCCTGAAGGTTTCTACCTGCTCTAATGTGGCAGGTTCATCAGATCTGAGTTTATTTTTAAACCAATAAGCCCTCTAGCCACTTTCATTTTTCAATGAGCCAACAGTCCTTCTGCTTTCCTTTCTGTCTGACTCTAGGATACTCTTAAAGAAACATGAGAGGCAGCATAGCGAGTTAAAATCCTGGCTTCAGGAGCAAGATCACTGCGTGTCCTTGGACCGGTTAAATGCAGGGTAACTGTTCTTATCCCGCAGGGATGCTGTCAGGAATAAATAAGTCAACAAATACAAAGGGCAGAGAACAGTGTCTGGGACTTGGCAGGCACAAGGTGAGAGAGTCAGCCGTCACTGTTGGTGATGCCCATGAGAAACCCAGTTCCAGCTCAGCAATCTGTTAAGCTAGCAGGTGAACTTCCTTAGTGTTTCTCTGAGAAAAGAAACTGGCTTCTAAATAAAGTCATCTTCCCTTTTGGAATAAACTAGAAGCTCAAGGCTGTTTCAAACACAGGAGTTACAACAGACTACGTTGTAACTTAAAGTGACTTCACTATACAGTTGTCCTTTTTATCTTTAGAAAAGTGCTTTTGGAGAAATGATGAGAAAAACCTGCCTGGAGTCCAGGGCTGCAGACAGATAATTTATGACAAGCTGGCAGAGCCCAGGTATGCGTATGAGCTCAGGTAACACTATACATACCTTGCTCCCTGTGAGCTGTGCGAGGTGAGGTTTCAGCTCTTCTCCGATTACGGAATAAATTGCCACTAAGCAAAACACACTGGCCTTCCGCACACTGCTTTCGGTGTTGTCATAACCCTGCAAGAGTCAGGAGGGGAACACAGAAAGGAAACGAGATCAAAGATTTGCTTCACAGTCACTATTTCATCAACATTTCCACAGATGCCCTTACAGTTCAACCTTGGACTTGTCAAAAACAACCAGGATATAACTTAGCTCTGCAACTGAGCCCGGGGAGCTTTCACCCCACAGAGGTCAAAACTGAAAACAGTGTCGAGAGTGAGCTGGCTCCAGGGGTGTGGAAGCAGGAGGCTGGTGAGAGGCAGACGGGTCTGCCTCCGCACAGGGAGCTGCTTTATGATGACCCGCCACAGCAGAGCCACTCAAGAAGCTCATGACAGAGACAGAATGAGTAAAGGAGATTAAGAGAGAAAAATAACTGGCTTCTTTCTTATTTCTCCTAATGGTGAAACAAATCTCACACGTGAAAGTTCCCTCAGAGAAATGAGAACTGCATCACTCACTCTTGTGTCCAATCCCACAGTGTGACATTAGTTAGCATCCCTCTACAGCTGAGCCTCAATCTACTCCTCAGCCTCATCCCCACCCGACAGCAAACAGAACTCCTGCTGCCCTCCAAACAGACCCCTGGACCCTTGTTCCTTCTGCCTAGAACAACCCAGTCTTATGTAGCATTCCACGCCACATGCTTGGCAAGCAGCAGCATTTTATTACATGTGATGCTGATTTCTCCGGACTCTTCCCCATTGAAATTTCTCTCTCTCCAGGACCCACCTCTAAAAACACCTCGCTGATGAGCCCTTCTTCCTTTGCTACCCTGACCAGAAATCATCTCTCCAACTCTGGTCTCACAACTCTCAGCTTGCATGTCCCTACAGCAACTCAGTGCTCAGTGCCAGCATCTCTGCTTGTCTTGACGGCTGTGCGGTGTCCCAGAGTACGCTGAAAATCCCTGAGGCAGGGCCGAACAATGGAAACCATCTTTATCTTCCCAAATCTATCTAACTCAATGCCTCATGCTTAGAAGGATTTCAACAAACGTTTGCACGACATATGACAGCAAGGACCATTACCTGGTTTTGCATTCCATGGCCCACCTGCCCAGGGCTGAGGCCCACAGATGTGCAATAAGGGTTTGTTAAATTAGGAAAGAACAACAACAAAAAGATCAAAATGTGTTTACAGTAAACAGAAAGTTCATTCTGTGAGCCACAGTTCTAGGCTGTCAGGAAACCCTTCCTGCCGTCTTCAGGGGAGGGCAGACTAGGAGACAAGAGAAAAGGTGTGAGGTGTCCAAGCCACATAGTTTCCTACATTCTAAACCACAGGTCAGCACCTGGCTTTCCCCACCTACCATCACTGTGAGCTGGGCAGGTGCACCGTTCCAGCCCCACAGCCCGTGCAGCCACCACGGAGCCTACCTGCAGCAAGCCCGGGATGATGTCAGCAAGGAGCTGCAGCAAGGATTCCCGGGAGATCCTCTCAACGACTCTGGTCTGCATCTTGATTGCAGCGAGGTTGATGGGGTAGTCGGCTGTCTGGATGATGGGGCAGAGCACCTTGATGCACTGTTCCGGGTGGATGGAGCTTGCCAGAGTGGACGCGGCTTCCTCAGCCGCTCTCACCACCTGAAACACGGGTTCCCCCGGATGAGTGAGCTCCTCACGCCATGAGAGGAGAAAGACCCAGTGACGGTACTGCCTAATATTGGAGGTCAAGTGACAGACTTCACTTAATGGCGCACAGAAGCTATCACTCCCTCTGGGCAATTTGATTAAAGAAGTCCCATGCAAAGTGGTTTAAAGGATAATTTTATGGGAAAATGGGGGACATGGGAAGGCAGGCATAGATAGGGGATTCTGGCAAAAACCTTTGAAAAGTAGTTCTCTGAGTACAGCAGCCCCCCTCCCCCCCTCCCTGCAGCAGCAGCAGTATCCTCAAGGACCTGTTAGAAATGCAACTTGTCAGGTTCCACCCAGACCTGCTGAATCAGAGACTGTGGCGTTGGAGCTCAGCAAGCTGTCTGAGTAAGCACTTGGGAGATTCTCACACACAGGTAAATGTGAGAGTCTCTGCCCTAGAAGATTAGGACCTGAAAATAGAAACGCTTTCCCATGGCCTCTGGGCCACCCACAACTGAAATAACTGGAGAGAAACTCGGAAGGAAAACCAGAATGACCTCACTACTTGTGTTTCCATGGAGATGCCTCATTGCAGAGTGTTGCCCCAAGGGACCTCCCTTGTAAAGTTGCTTTTCCAGGAGTCTGTGCTCATGAAATCACCTCATGGCCAAAGAAGAAGCCTGTGACCTCTGAAGCAATCAAGATGCACTGGGACACCTGTAATACACGCTCTCTAGAGGTCACTAGAAACGCTTTGTAATCAAGGTAGAGGCCTAATGCAGAACCCAGAGAAAAGGAAGAACAGAGGCTAGGACTTAGAGAGCTGGAAACAAATCCCGGTCACACCATTCATAGTGCTAACCCCCCATTTCGCCATCTGTAAATGGGGTTGTCTAACACAGATCCTGTGAGAAGCAGTATTGAGATGCACCAGATATTCAGTAAATGACAGTTACCACTATTAGTGGCACAGGAATACATGTATAAACGACACACAAAGACACCAAGCTATAATGGGCATGAGTTTCTTACAAAATGCATTGAACATCTAACCCATTCTCCTAATGCCAGCCCTGGACTGGTCGTTCCATCAGATTCTTCTCTGCTCTGTGTTCTGCTATTCTAAACAACTCAGCAAGTATAAATCAGGGCTGGGCACTTACCAGGCGTTCAACACTTACTGATGGACTGAACGGCATTCTCCTATCTGAAGATTTGTTCTGTTTTAAAAAGTTCTACCTTCCTGAATTCTGAAAGTCACAGTTCTTTTTTGTTGGTGATCTTTTGGACTTTCCCTGGGAAGACCCGCTATCTTCTTAAGTCACTGACCAAAGGCCAAGTGTCTCATTAAATAAGATTACCCCTCTGCCCCATCATCATCTGGCTGGTATGCTTATGGACACAATGCATACACCCCCGAGGGCATATACTGGGATTGTGTATTAATCCTTCCAAGAGCCAAATGGAGACCCAGGTCAGCATGGTTCAAGGGTAAATACCGTGTACATGTGAGGAGACATGTGTCAGGAACATCCAAGGTTTGTGTTTCCTATGTATGTAAAAGGTCAGGTTTTGCTGCAAAGAATAGCAGAGGGGTAATTTTAAGAGTCATGTCCTACTCTCAAAAAGTTCGTAAGATTCTTAAGAACTTTAAAGCCTCAGAAATAATTTTTTTCTCTCCCCTTCTCTCTGCCTTCCATTTATGCTTTGTGTGTGCATTCATTCAGTCCTATGTGTCATGGACTGAGCTCAGTCCACAGAGGGAGGACAAGGGGTCCCAAGGCGCTGCCCTCACAGTGCTGGGCAGGGTGCGGGTGGTCCATGCACATGGGCAGCATGAGGATACAAAGGCCCAGGAAATGGCGGATGAGGCCACAGAAGTAGACAGGGCCAAGAGTGGGAGTCTGCTACCTGAAGAGCTTCTTGATGTTGGCCAGGACTAGATGGAAGAAGGGTGGTGAGGGATGGGAAGTAGAATGAATGTCTGCAGAGGCTTTTCTGGTGTTCTGCGAGAATTCTTCCAGCTCAAGGGTTCTTGGCCCTACAGAGCCATCCTAGCCTGCTTCTGCCTCCTCCACCGCAAGCACGCGGTTTGAGTTGGGCAGCAATCTCAGCCTTCCCATGCACCTCAATACAAGTGGGCAGACTTCCCTGTCAGTAAGCGATAACTTAGTCACATTTACGGCACGTCACTCTTTTACATACACATGGAAATGAGAGTATTTAAAAGAAACCCACTGCAATTATTTTTTTCTTGCTAACCCAATCTCCTGCAAAGTGCAACTTTTTCTACACAGGTCCCTCAAAGGTTGAGTGCTGTTGGGCCCTGGTGTGTGCACATGACCTTTACCCTTTTACCTCAAGAAAGGTAGCGTCCAGGGTGGGACGGGCACATTCTCGACCTCTGAGAACAGTGCAGCAGACAAGCCTCTGTTCAAGCCTCTGGGCAAGGCATTTAATTGTTCTGAGACACAATTTGTAAAAATTCCAAAATGAGGACTTAAAAACACCTACCTTCACAGTTATTTGGATTAAGAGAGAACATACAAATGACTGCGGCTATAAAACACACAATGGCTATTAGCTAGGCCTTGGTGAAGCAACAATTCCGGAAGAGGGACTTGACAGCAGAGGTGCTACCGGGAGGCACAGCAGCCAGCCTGGGAACTCCAGGGCTGCGGGAAAACAGAGCTCTACCTGGAAGACCCTCTGACCTGGTCTGCTGCGTGCTAGTGGGTCTGCCCGCTCCAATGACCTCTCTAAAATGCCAACCTGGTGACCACGTCCGTGTTCTTCAGCCCAGCATGGAAAGCCAACCGGCCCGGCTTCTGCTGGCCTGCCCAGTCGAATTTTTAGCCCTCTTATCTTCCCACTGTGCCCTGCTAATACTGAGCTGAGGGCATGCCCTGCACCTGTCTGGCCAGCCTCATCTCAGTGCCTTGTCTAATCCCTGCACTCTTCCTGAATGTCGCTCATTAGTGTTCTTCACCCGGCTGGACCAGTTCACCCTTCAGGACCCACTCACGTCAATGGAATCTTCAGGAAGAGCCTCTGTGCAAACCTTGATCACTGCACTTTTACTGAAATTCTCTCTCCCGTTAGACTAAGAGTTCCTTGAAGGCAAGCTCCCATCTCAGCCATCTTTCTACATGCCCCCACGCCCAGCACAATCGGTATCCAATATCCACTAGGTACTTGATAAATGTCTGTCAGACTAATTTTCCCCCAGTGCGTATATTTTTAAAGTGCTCATGACTGGCAAAGTCACCTCTCGGCATGCCTCACTGCTCTGCATTTACATGTTCCAGCTGAGGAGCTAGCGCAGAAAGTAAGGAGAAAGGCAAGGTATCTACAAATGAGCAACATGAGCCTCAGGAAAGTCAACTGTACAAAAGTGCCCCATTCAAGGTAAAACACTGGAAAGGAGGACAGACCTGTTCTTCAGAAAAGAAGACTTTAGTTCAGGACAGCTCTTCCCAACACTGTTTGAAGAGGGGTATCATATTTCTTAGAAGAGCTCCATCCTGCAATGAATTATGTAAGACGAAGTGCTTTTCTTCCTCCTCAGTTCACGCACATCATGCAATGAAAGAGCTCGTTCTCGGAGACCAATGCCTCAATGCCTTTTGACTGTAAGAGGTCACTGATCACAAGTATCATGAAACATACTAGCCAGAGAGCTGAGTAACACTAACTGAGGAAACGCCGGGTCTCAGCTCTTAAATGTGGAAATGAAAGGGTCAGAAAACGCTGGATGATGTCACAGATATATCCAAGTTAGAAAATAGTGATATATAAGAACAGATGTTTAAGATCCCAGCAGGAGATGGGAAGTGGCTCAGTGGTGGAAAGACATAGCTTTGGAGACAGACTGGGATTCAGATCCCAGCAGTACCCCTTAACAGTCATGACAGGAGCAACCCAAAACCTCCTGGAGTCCTCAGGAATGCTACCAGCATTAAAGAGACAAGGAAGTAAGCTGCCAGGTTCACAGTGAGCAACTCTGTCACACGGTTTCCTTCCTCTCCTCCAGTCTCCCTGTGTCCCGCTGTCATTCAGGTTAAAATGAGTTACCCTGCAGGGAGCTGCGCAGGGAAACAGACTGCTTCAGGTCTGCTGAGCTCAAACCCAAACCTGAGAACTTCCTTCTATAAAAAAACTCCGGAAATTCCTAGACGTCACCTGCATGAAGTCAGATGTTTCTAACATAAGGTTTTCTGAAAAGTTCTGGGGGAAAAAAAAAAATAAAGCCGTAAGCTGCACCTCAAGATGCTAATTGTGAGGCACTCTCTTTACTGAGGTTCAAGAAAGTCTCCCGACAGACACTGTCCCTGGCGAGGCAGGTAGGTGTTTTCTTGACTTCCCTCTCTATGCTAAACCCCCGTTTTCAGCCAGCTGCCCGAATGAGGGTGAACTTTAGGTTCTGCCCCTGAGTTGTGTGTAACGTAAGAAGTGCAGATTGTAAATGTAAGCACAGAGAGAGCAAAAGTAAGCACGGGCAACAGAAAGGAAGGAGGGCAAGGCTGTTCAGCAGATGCGGTGGCTGGAAGAGGAGAAGATTTCCAAAAGGAGGGCAGGGCATAATCATGAGAGACAGTGGATTAAGTAGGCTTTTGGGTCATAATCCACTTTGAACCCACTGGAATTGTTCTAATTCTGTTGATTTTGCTATAGTCTGGTTAGAAATAGGAATTCTTCAATTTCAAAGCTAGTTAAATAATAGTGTCTAGCTAGGAAAAGTATTAATTTCCTTATCTAACTTTCTTAAAAAATGAGGTCATTACTCAGAATACTGATGAATGTTTGCTTAAAGATAAGGTTTCTTTTAGAGCACAGAACTTGTCAAATTTGAACTGCATGTTTTAAGCTTACAAAATTTGATTTGGCCTTGTCACTGATATATCAGAGT
>VMDR010011324.1:0-28726 GCA_007922815.1 Macrotus californicus | reverse complement strand
AAAAAAAAAACGCTCCAAATCACCAATCATCAGGGAAATGCAAACCAAAACCACAAGATGCCATACCCATTAAGATGGATCCTATCAAAACAAGAGAGGAAGAAATGAACAAAAAATAAGTTTGGGTGAGGCTGTGGAGAAATCAGAACCCTTATGCATGGCTGATGGGAATGTAAAAATAAATGCAGCCTTTTTGAAAAACAGTAAGGTAGTTCCTCAAAAAATTCATCAGAGAATGACCCTATGATCCAGCAATTCCACTTCTGGGTGTATACCCCCCAAAATTAAAGCAGAGACTCAAACAGATACTTGTACACCCAGGTTCATAGGCACGTTATTCACAATAAAAGGTGGAAGCAGCCCAAGTGTCCATGAATGGATGGATGATGGATAAACAAAATGTGGTTTATCCATACAATGAAATACTATTTGGCCTTAAAAAGGAAGAAAATTCTGACCCATGCTACGTGGATGAACCTTGAGGATGTTGCACTAAGTGAAATAAGTCTGTCACAAAAGGACAAACACTGTATGATTCCGCTTATATGAGGTACTTCACAGCGCTAGAATTCATAGAGCTAGAAAGTAGAATAATACTCGCAACTGGCAGCGGGAGAGAGGGAATGCAGAGTTAGTATTTAATGGGGACAGAGTTCCGGTTTTGCAAGTTAAAAAGAGTTCTGAAAATAAATGGTGGTGATAGTTGAACAACGATGTAAATGTACTCCCGGCCACAGAACTGTGCACTTAAAAATGATAAAATGGTACATCTTATTATGCAGATTTTACCATAATTAACAATGAATAATTTCTAAACATTTACAGTTAAAAACTACTAGGATTAGGTATAAAAAAGAAACACACAAAATTCATGACTCTAACGGCCTGGCTGGGAGAGGACGGGATGTAGATGGCACCAGAAAAGGGGCAATTTCAACATCGCCTCTCATCTACTCATTCTGATGCCAGAAATATGTCTGAAGAAATATGACCCAACGTTAACAACGGTTGATTCTGGTTGGTGAAAAGCTGGACGATTATTATCTAGTTCTTTGTACTTTTCTGTATCATTTTTAACTTCCTCAAAATAAAAATTATAATTTAAGGAGACAATTGGGAATGGGGGAGACTTCCATATTATGATTTTGCTAATTAAGTCTCTGTGCTCTGGGAAAAACAGTCATTTATTTCTAGGAATATTTTAACCAATGCAGGTAACGTCCCCAATTTTTCCAGGCAAAATTCCAGGCTTAGAGCAGGTTCTCAATTAGTGTTTGAGGAAGAAAGGAAGGGAGGGAGGGAACAAAACCGCCAGGAAGTTTAGGGCAGAGGCTTACTACATTGACTTGGAATCAGATTAAATGACCTCTTGACTATGGCCACAAAATTTTTTTTCCTCATGAGATACTGACCTGGGCCTCTTTCCAGTTTCCATTGTGTTCAGCCCTCCCTCCACTGTGAGTTCCAAAAAACACAGCCAGAGAATGCAAACAAATGAGCCAGTAATTTTCAGGGCAGTCTCAATTCCTTGGCTGGGTCTGTCCAGCAACTGAATGTTAAACACATTAACTCTGACCTTCCTGCCCAAATTCCTTTGTATTGGATGTAGTAATGAGTCTCTCGGGCAAGACAATTTTCCCAGGGCTTCAATGTCTATTCCTGTCCAATGGGTGACACCTACAAGTCCTGACAAAGGCAGCCAATTCATTGAGATATGTGGTACCAAGCAGGATAACCATCCTCTACTCTGGGTGATAGGGAATCTGGATCAGATAACATTCAGGCGTGGTCAGGACCGGTACTGCCTGGACAAACACATCTGCCTTAACCCTAATCCAAACTCTAACCCTCACCCTAACCCCAAACAGGCTGTGAGAGCCTCCTGGCCCAAACACACAGCAGCTGCTGTATTATTGGCCCCCTTGGGAACCACCAGAGCCATCATCTCTATAACTTGAAAAACGTTTTTGGTTTAGATCAATTTAGATCTGAAAATTAGGAAGGTGTATTCAAATTTGTTGTTCTACCATCAGGGAGTTTAGGCACCATAAAAGTGTAAAAAGACCCTTGTGCCAAGAAGCACAGGGTTTGGTTAAAGGGAAAATGTCCAGTGCACACATTCCTTGATGCTCACAAAGGTAACCTGGAGCCGTGACCCAGGGGGCACCCTTTAATGGCCTCTGAAGGTCATCACTGAGAACCTTCTCCCAACATGGAAGTCACTAGAAAACATCCAAGTAAAAGACAGAGCCACAACCTACCCAGACCCAGAACCTGAACAGATTATTTGCTAACCCTCGATCCTAAATTTATCCAATACTGAACAACAACCAACCAAAGAGAAAACCTACAAACTCAGTTCTCAATGAGAGGTACTATTTAGAATCTCCTGTATTTATTTGCCCACCAGTGGCCCCTAGGAATTCCAACTCAGTGTGGGGTGTGGCCCTGGAACACATATTTTGAAGTCCTGCCAATTTAATACATTTGAAAAGTGTGCCTCATGAATGAAAACTAAAACCTTTCTCTCTTCCTTCCCTTTCCCCCTCCCTCTTTCCTTTCTTCTTCCTCTCTCACATTCCTTTCTCTTTTTTCTTGCTTTCTTCTCTTCATATCACTTTTTTCCTTCTCCCCTCCCACCTTCCTTCGACTTCACAAATACGCATTGAATGTATCTTGTTAACCAAAAGCCCAGATTGTTTTCCAAACTTAGCAAAATGTTTTATTTGGCAGTTGATTCAAGTAAGTCCTCAAGCCTTTCTCTGCCCAATCATGGGCAGTCATATTGCCCGCTTCTCAAAAAAGCAAAAACCAAAACAAAACCTTTTGTTGCTTTGTTTTTCAATTGGCGATTACCTGGACTTAAGGTGGAGAGGTCTTTGCTGTCATTTTTAGAAGACAAATCGTAAAGAGCAAGGATCCCAAAGCCAGACAGACACGGTTTTGAGTATTAGGCCCATTTCTTAGCTGTGTGTCTTTAGGCAAGTTTCCTAACCTCTGTGAGCTTCAGTTCCTAAACCTGCAATCCGTGATTAGGTGGACCTCCGTAGACATCAGCCTGGACAGATGACAACTGAAGACCAGCCACTGATAATCCTACTCTCCCAACCTGTTTAAGATACAAGCCATTTACAGAATCAAAATCTTTGGGGAGAAGCAATACTAAATGGCCTGAGATTACTTAGAATCGACCAAAACTCAATTTCACCCACCTGGTAGAACAGAGGCTCAAAAGAGAAAATTACCTTAGCAATAAAACATAAGTTTAAAAGTAGCAGTAATCATAGTACATGTTTACTATGATCTTACTGTATATCAATCACTGTTTTAAGTGTTTTGCATAGATTACCTCAACTAACCCTCAAAACAGGGAGGTATTATTTTCAATCCCATTGTACAGATGAGAAAACCAAGGCACAGAAAAGTGAAATAAATTACCCAATGATCTTCTACAAGTAGGGTTTGAACTCCAGCAGTCTGATGCCTGAAATCACCTTCCTAACAAGCAAAGGAGGTGCCTCTCTTATACCCCTGAGCTTACAGCCTGAGCTACAGTTAAATCTTAGGAACCCAATTTTGAATATTTCGTTATCACCTTTAGTCTCATTAGCACCCTCTCTTCATCATAGTTCCTTGGCTGGCTGACAGGCCTCACTGACCTGACTCACTACCAGGACACCATCTCCAGCAACCTTAGATTCTTGCTAAAGGTTTGGGTCCCCCATCTGTGCTTTTGGATGTTAGAATAGATCCAAGCAGTAGCTAATGCTGAAAAAAAAAGACTGCTTCCCTAACATAACTGATTCCCCCCAGAGCAACAAGGAGCAAACATTGTACGTTTTCAGACCAGCTACTGAGGTTCACCTTTCTAGCATAATATTCATCTTTTTTTTTTTTTGCCTCTTGCATGAAAAGGCCTTTTCAGCAGGGAAACATTGCAGCTGGTTTTACAGAGCTGCACCAGTCTGACCTGGAGAAACAGCTGAGTTCAGACAGCCAGAGCCATCTTTGTGTTCCCTCTGCCTCTGGGTTGGCTGGGGCAGCCAGGGGATGCTTAGAGGGGCTATTGGGGTGGGGGGAAAGTGGGGGGACAGAAGCTCAAGCAAACATGGAGGAGGGGCATGGGAGGTCCTGCAAATGCTATTGCAAGTTCAGTGGCAGTCACATGCTGAGAGAATCCAGGGTCACAAAGGACACTCAGACACCGCCCTTTTAATGTGGCTGGGAGGACATTTTAACACAGCTTAGAAACCAAGCCATCTGTTTCTTGAAAACTTAAATATAACTTACTATATGACCCAACAATTTCCCTCCCCCATTTCCACCCAGGACAAGAGAAAACTTACATCCGCACAAACACTTAATGAGAATATTTACAGCAGCATTATTTATAATCTTCCTCCTCCCTTCCAAAAAAAATGTGCCCAAATGTCCACCAGTGGATAAGGGGTCCCTCCATACAATGAAATATTACTCATCAATAAAGAGAAATGAAGCATTGACACCCGCTACAGCATAGATGAACCTCCAAAACAATATACCAAGTGAAAGAAGCCAGCCACACAAGGCCACCCATTGCATGATTCCATTGATATTAAATAGCCAGATTAGGCAAATTCATAAAAAAGGAAAATAGATTAGTGATGGTCTTGGGTTAGAAATGAGAACGAGAACAAGGATTTTACTGGGTGGGTGCACGCATTCTGCAACTGGACAGGGGTGACAGTTTCACAAGCCACTAAATTTACTGAATATCTCTGAGTTATTCAGTTAAAATGGGTGAATGTAAATTATGCCTCCATGAAGTCGGGGTTTTTTTAAAGTCATCAGACACTCCCATTTTTTAAAATGACTGATGTGAGTGTCAGTCGACTTGTGTGGCTGCCACCCGTCCGCAGCCCCATCCCTGAGCAAGAGGAGAAGCTCCGAAAGGAGAGGCCAGTGTCAAGTTACTCCCCAAGGCTGGTTTCCACAATACTTGGGAACTCAAAGAAAGAAAAAAAAGTAAAGACTTGATGTGCAGCAGCATCCTGAAAAGCTGAAAAATAACAAACGACTCTGGAGCAAGATCACAACCGTCAGCCTGACTCCTGGCGCCCCCTGTCACAGGCCCCGCGACAACAGTCTCTTCTGCCCCATTTCACGTGACGCTGCTCAGAACCCCCGGGAGGTTTGAGGAGAAATGTTGAAAAGCGGACTCTGGAGAAGTTGTTTTCCATCTCAAGCTCATGATCGTTGCTTACATTATAATCAGTTGTGATTTGAGTCCTTGTGACTCATGAAAAAACGTCAAAGTCTGGATGTAACTTGCTTGAAAAAGAAAAAGGAAAGACCGGCTCAGATTCAAGATTTCCTCAATGGCGCAAGCAGTCTCACTCCATCCCAAGCTGCTTTCCCGTTCCCAGGCAGACTTTTTCCCCCAAAGTTTAATAATGACATCCTCCCATTGTCTCGAATTTAAGGTAGACTTCCTTATCAGCATTCCTTCCGCACCCTCCTTAAAGAGTGCCTGTTCCCCCACTCCCTGTCCTTCCACCCAAATTTATTTTCTTCTTAGCTCTGCTCTCCACCTAATCTATCACATTACACAAAAGTGCGTAAGTGGAACCTAATCAACAAAACAAACAGGCAAGCAAAATGTAACCAGAGACACTGAAATAAAGAACAAACTGACAGTAACCAGAGGGCAGGGGGGGAGGGGGATCACAGGGGAAGAAGGGAAAGGGTCTTCAAGGAACATCTTATAAGGGACCCCTGGACAAAGACAAAGGGGGAAAAGACTGAGGGTGGGGTGGGTGGGGTGGGGGAAGTGGTGGTGGGAAAACGGAGACAACTGTACTTGAACAACAATAAAAAAATAATAATAATAAATGAACTTTAAAAAAATAAGATAATAAATAAATTAATTAAATAAAGTACATGCTAAGATATTTGAAACACTCTCTTTTTTACCAGCTCAATCCCAAGTGGCTAGTGCAGTGCTTGGCCTGTGATAAGTGCTCTATAAATATCTGATGAATGAATGGGGGACGTGAATGAAACTCTATTTACCGTAAAACTGTAGCTGACAAGCTCAGTTCCTTTCAAGAAATCAAATCAAATCTACATCCATAGGATTTACTATGTGTAGGGTCTGTGCTAAACAAGACTAGACCCCTAATCATCTCCCCTCCCTAGGCTGATTTATGCTGATTTAAAATGAAGGACTATCTCTGTGCCTCAAACCCACTGCCACTGTTCTTACTCATTTCCATTCAGTGTCCCAAATGATCTGCTGGGCTTTTATTTTACCAACTACTACTTATCCTCCAATTGAAGGTCATGGCATTTTAGGTTCACGATGATCTGACCCCAACCTGCCTGAACAGCCTCACCTGCCACCGTCATTCCCCAACGCCACTGTGGCTCTACAAAAAAATACGTGCTCGTCCGTCATGCTCTGCTTTCTACGGATGAACCTTTCACCGGGTGGGTTCTGGACCTGGTTATCTGTCTTCACCTTGCTTGCCTCTCTGACTATTTGATCTTTGCTAAATTTAAAGTTCAACTCTGATAATGTTATAAGCATAAATCAGTTCGTTCACTCCCTCACTCACTGAACATTTAAATGGAAACAAGACTGACCATTTTTAAATGCCTACTATGTGACACAGAAATGTCACTTGTAAGTGACAAAAGCTAGCTAGAGAGAGAGAGGGGAAGAGAGGAAGAGAGGGAGGAAGAAAGTGGGGGAGAAAGAGAGAGAGCATTTACGGGTTTATGTAGCTGGAAAAGTCCAAGCATGACTGGGATCTAGAAACTCTAACAATAGGATTACTCCCACTTTCACTCTCCTTCCCTTGGTTCTGTTTCCTCTGGGTTGTCTTTATTGTCAGTTTATTATTAGGAAAGTGCTTTCCTACCTGGTGGCAACAACATCTCACTGTATATATGGCCCTTAGCACCCATTATCTCAGAAGGATGAATGTGCCTCTTCCTGATATTTCGAGCCAAAGTCCCAGGGAAGGCATTGGTTGGCCCATCTAAGTTACATGTCCACCTTTACACCAATGTCTGTGGCCAGAGTAATTCAGCACTATGGCCAGGCCAACCAGGGTCTTGCTATCATTCCTGGAACTGGAGATTTGCCTCATCTGACCTGGGCTGAGAATGAACAGATTGAGCCACCCGCCCCCCCTCCCCCACCAAAAAAGCCCTGCCTGCCACACCTAAATAGCATGCAACACCTTACATGCATCACCATACCAAATCTTCACAAACCCCTGGGTAAATACTGCTGTTATCCCCTAATGGGGAAGCTGAAGCTCAGAAAGCTAAAATGAGTCACCAAAGCCATAGTGCTGGAAAGTGATGAAAGCAGGTTCTGACTCAGAAACTGAAACACACACCAACCTTGCTCCTGTATGTCAGGGTCTCTGCTGGGCCCAGAAAATACACACCCTCTGCACAGGGAAAGCAGGTGCTCCAGCATACAATTATGATCTAATGTGATAACATGTGCTATAAGTCACATCACACTTGGGGAGATAATAAGGCTTAGTAGCCAAGATCTTGGGCTCTTGAATCATAGAAATCTGGGTTCTAATTCCATCTCTGCTATTTACTAGCCATATGACCTTGAACAAGCTGTTTGATCTCTCTCAAGCTCGACTTCGTCATCTGCAAAAAGAAAAGGGCATAGGGCTGCTGGGACAAAGGCAAAGAGGCAGATGGAAAAGAGTACCTATGGAAATAGGGAGATTGGAGCACACGGGGGATTCAAATGGGCGAGATGCAAGAGCGAAGGTTGTCCTGGAAGGCAAGTGATGAAGACTTTGAAAGCCATTAAATCAGCTGAGATGGTGCTCTCAGCTTCAGTTCAACATTCCCCAACCTCGAAGCTCTGCATCCCCAACCAGGCAGTGCCAAGTTTTCAGTAAGCCCAAGGGGAGCCAGGGAACCTGTAGGGATGGAGTGTCTCAGTCCCTGGCAGCTCTTCTCAGCAGATGAGCTTGATTCCTCCTGACAGCACAAGCGATTGCCATGCCCAAAATGAAAGTGGCCACGGAGAAAGTTCAGCTCCCTTTCTGTGCTCTATTTTCTCTCCCCAGACTTGCAGCCACCCTGCTGGCAGGAGCCCAGACCTCCCTCCTCCAGCGTTCCCCACAACTAGTCTAATTAGAAGGCAGCAGGAAGCCCCATGGGGACACCCTGCCCATCCTCCTTCTAAGCATCCTTACAAGATCCTTTGCAAAAATAGGAAGCGGGAGCCCAGGGAGACTGGAAGACCTGTTGTGGTGAGCAAAGAGGAAGGAGGCTAGTGGCCTGAAACGCAGTTCAGAGAAGATCCCCTCGGTACTGGATGTGACAGGCAATAATGATAATGCTACCTTTCCTCTCATCTTAAACACCCTTCGTCCACAGACGCGCTGTGCATTCAGAAACACTTTCCAAGAAAAAGAAACCCAGCCACTTGCTGTACACTCTTAAGGTCCATTTCAAAAATGTGAACCTAAACAATAACAGAAAGAGAACCATTTTAAAATGGAGCTGGGGCTGACATCCCAGATGGACTTCTCTGCACACCGTATACCTCAAAACTCGTAATGTTAAAACCGGGCAATGTAGCCTTTGGACTGAGCCAAAGAACTGTTTGCAAAGAAAACAAGAAAGCAGGTGTTATGACCACTGGACTGACGACTACCAAACTGAAAATTAAAAACCTTATTTAGAACTAACATCACTATGGTATGTTATCTGCACCAACAGAAATGCCTTCCTTCTATTGATGGAAGTGCCCCCCTTCCCTTTCTCACAAACACCCACTGCCTTTGCCCCCTAACTGGAACACTATTTGGGCTTCTGCCTGAATTAATGTTTCCCGAATAGCTGTTCTTATTGACGTCAAATGAACAACTGTTTGCCTCTTACTTTCAAATGTCCTTTTATTTCCTGGTTAGCATTAATAATATAAAAAAAGTCTCCGCATTAAGGAAAGACAACAACAATAAAAAATAACTATAATGAAGTATATAATATAGAAAAGTTTATTTTCATGTTTTCATTTTATCGTCATTGTATTTTATTGATGCTGAGGACTTCTCACTCTCTAACCAATTTGTATCCTTACCAAAACCTAATGAAGTGGCATTTGTGCCCATTTTATGGATATGGAAACTGAGGCTCAATTAAGTAATCCCAGATGGTCCAGCTGGTAACCAATGGAGTGGGAACTCAAATTCAGGTCTGTCTGAATCAGAGCTCATCCATTTTTTAAATAGTTTTATTGAAATATAACTTACATACCACAAAATTCACCTATTGTAAGTATACAATTCTGTGATTTTTTTAAGTAAATATACAGAATTTCAGTCATTACTGCCCTCTGATTTTAGACAGTTCCAGCATCCCCAAGAAGTTCCCTTATGCCTACATGCTGTTAATCTTTGCTCCCGCCTCCAGCCTCAGCCACTAATCTACTTTCTGTCTCTATAGAACTGCCTTTTCTGAACACTTCATAGTAAAATCACACACTGTAGCCTAGATCTGGTTTCTTTCATTTAGCACAATATTTTTGTGGATCACCCATGCTATAGCACTTACCAGTATTTTATTCCTTTATGTTGCTGAATTATATTTCACTGTATGGATATACCACATTTTGTGTACACATCCACTGATTGATAGATATTTCGATTGTTTCTACTTTGGCACTATTATAAATAATGCTTGTATAAATATTCATAACTATGTCTTTGTGTGAACATATGTTTTCATTTCTCTTGGGCAGATTCCTAGGACTGAAATCGTTAAGTCGTAGAGTAAGTTTATATTTAACTTTTTAAGAAACTGCCAGGCCATTTTTCCAAAGCTGCTGCATTATTTTCTATTCCCATCCAAGCGCCTACTATTAAATATTAACATATTCTACCTTGAAGCCAAACTGAAAGTTGGCCATGCCTAAGAGAATGGAGAACTAGTGAGCTGCTCCCCCAGGATAATGCTTTACATGAGTCCGTTCTCTGATGACACAGGTTGGGGATGGAAGAAGAAAGCAAGCAGCTTTGATATCCTAGGAGAGACAGGTGGGGATGGAGCAGGAAGCAGGTGCAGGGCCCCTGGAGCAATCTAGCGAGGAGATAAATGGGGAACTGACGGCTCTGTTTTCAGGAGACACTTTCGTGCAAAGCACAATCAGAATGGCTCTTTTCTTTTTTCTTTTTGAGAGAGAAAGGCAGGGGAAGGGAGGGAGAAAAAGAGCGAGAAAAACATCGATGCGAGAGAAACACTGATTGGCTGCCTCCTGTATGTGCCCTGACTGGGGACCAAACCCACAACCTAGGTGTGTGCCCTGACTGGGAATCAGACTGGCTACCTTTCCCTTTGCGGGATGATGCCCAACCAACTAAGCCACACCAGTCAGGGCAACCAGGATGGCTCTGGACCTTGGAGAGTACAGTCTATCTCAGAGTTGGAAAGAAATGACTTCTCACTGCTCTGGAAACTCTGGAGTAGACACTTTTGTGAACTTGGTGAGACAGAGCTCGTGGGTTGGTGACACATGGGCACCAACACCAGGAAGCACCTTCAAGAGCTTCTCAAGCTGCAAACACTGACAAAGAGAAGTAGAACACACATAGTGGAAATTGTGGAATGAGGGCAGCTGGACCAAAGCAAAGACACAGCGAAGCTGCCACGGGAATTCTCAGACACAACAGAAGAAAATGTCACATGGGCACAAGCCCTGCATGTTTGATGACAAGAGCTGGAATGTGGGCAATCCCGGCTCCTGCGTCTCCAGCTTCCCCACAGGCTGAGAAGGCTGGGAAGACTGGGTTACGATATTCCAGAGCAGATGTGATTCTCACCTAAGACTCTCCTGGCTCTGTAGATGCATCCTTGGCTTCCTTCCCATCAGCTCCTACTTCCCCCATTCACCTGCACGTGATACATTAAGGACACTCTGCGACCTTGAATGTGCAATAATTCATCCCAGAAACATTATCACGTACCCCTATGAAGAACAAAAACTCTATAAATCAGGTTTGAAGGAGAAAGATAAATCATCAAACTCATACCAGGAGAACAGCTTTGCAAAGTGGGCTTTCAG
Source organism: Macrotus californicus (assembly GCA_007922815.1). Taxonomy (NCBI): domain Eukaryota; kingdom Metazoa; phylum Chordata; class Mammalia; order Chiroptera; family Phyllostomidae; genus Macrotus; species Macrotus californicus. The sequence goes on along the minus strand of VMDR010011324.1, from coordinate 17,637 downwards.
TCTGACCCAGGGGAAGGACAAGGATGAAAGGCAGAGGAATGGAGGTCCCAGGGGGCATCTTCCTCAATGGATAGTGTGGGCTTTGGAGTCTCACACTCCTGAGTTCCCATCCAAGCTCTGCCACCAACGCGTTATATGACCTTGGATAAGCCATGCAAGCTCCTTGCCTCAGTTTCCCTAGAGATAATGTAGTCAAAGAGATTTGTATGTTGTAGGCCCTCAATAAAAGTAGAAATGAGAACAGATTAAAAGGGTACTACTATATGAATAGGCTATCAGGAATGGTTACCTCCTTCTGCCAACCCATGACCTGTCTCCTTTAAGAATGAAATGTCTGGAAGTTGACTTAGCAATTTATCCTTTAAATTAAGATGACTGTTGGCCCAGGCAGAATAATAATTATTTTTCCCTGAACACTAACTGTACTGAATGCCACATATTGATTGGGGATTAGCAGGGCCAAAACAAGTCATGGAGAGTGAATTCTCCCCGAATGTCAAGGGGAATCAGTGAAGCTTCACGGCAGCAGAGAAAAAGGGAAGGGGGAGGAGAGGTTGGCAGGGAGGACAAAAGGAGGAAAATCAACTACAATATCATAGATGAAATGTCTTCCAAGGCCCACCCATGACCCGGACTTGGCCATATGATCAACTTGCCCAAGAGCTACACTGGGGTATCAGATGGGACGGAGGGGAAATCTGTCCTCTCTCTTGCCCTTCAGTATTTCAGAGGGGCAGCAATGGCTCCCGTGGCCACACTCAGAGAAGTGAAGCACCTTGGCCACCATGTGATGACAGGGGAACCTGGCAGAGGTAAAGAAACTCTACTTTGGGACACACAAGGCAGGTGAGAATTCTGCCAAAATAGCAGCCCCTTATCTGCCTGCAATTCCTACTGTAGGGTGCTCTGCCCTAGAAGTTGAGCCTGGAGCACTGGGCTAGACGTTTGGGGATCACAACTGGTCATTGAAGGCACATGAGGTTCTGAGTCCTGGGGACAAGCATGGAAGTTCTTGCAGATAGGACACAGTCCTGGGTGAGCCTCCCTCAGGTCTGTAGTCCCAACTTCAAGAGACTCAAACTCAAAAGCCTGCAGAAGAACAGGGGCAGGCAGGGAACTTAAGTGAGTAAAGTGGACCTGAATGAAGGGTGCACTGGGAGAATATACCCCACCTGAGGGAGGCAGCCATTCTCAGCATCACTACACTGGAATGCACACAGGAATTGAGGCCTCATGGGGCCAGGTTCTCCTGATGTTCTAAGAGAAGCCCAAATCAGGAATTTACTGTAAAACCTTTTGATTTTTCAAAAGCCAGAAACTAGTTTAAAAATGTTATACAGACACATAAAACTGTGCAGACCAAACAAAACATGATTGCTGGCCAGCTCCGCCTGAAGGCTCCAGTTTGCAACCCAGCACTAGCTAGTATTTCCCTGCTTCTAAGGAAAATTGTGCTGTCCTTTCTCCTCAGGGAACTTTGGGAGGGCAAAAGCAAGCTTGCACCCTCTCAGTCTCTTGGACAGTCCTGAGCACAGGGCGAAGCCTGGAAGATGGATGAGCTGGACCAGCATCCATCACTGCTGTGCAAGTTACACCCTCAAGGAAGCGGAAGCCAAAAAGGAGACCTTCAGACCCTGGTCCTGGTGCCTCATGTCATACCAACGCACATGGCACACCACCCCACACAGTCCTATCTGTGTTCTGGCTTGGGCACATTACTAGAAGCAATGATTTACTAATGTCAGGTCCCAAATGGTCCACTTTGGGGGGGCGGGGAATCAGGCCCGCACCCAAATCCTCATGAATCCTCATGGAGATCTAATAAAATGGGAAGTATTTAGTTTTTGTTTTTGTGCTGGAAAGGTACAGCAGATATGTTTTGTCATGCATGATGTTTAAAAAGCCAAGTTGATTTACTAGCAAACATTAAGAGCTGAAAGATTTGATATCAAAATCTGCATTTCTGAGTTCTCTTACTCAGCTCTGGGGACACTGAGCTCACATTCCCACAAAAGGACACCACCAGGAGCTTACCAGCAGCCATCCCTTAAAGGGCCATGTGTCCCTGCTTCCTGATGAACCACACCAGGCCTGGCCCTATGAGTGTCCAGATTCTTGACAGCTTTAGGTGTCCAAGAGAATGTTCAGGGGTGAAAGGCTTAGAGGTCCGTATGGGGACCCCAGGCTCTCCAACCCCCTGGATTTTGTCCCAGCTCTAATATAGTAGCTGGAGTGGGACTTGCAAAGTTCAAGTCTGATCATGTCATGTCTTGGCTCAACACTACCCAGTGCTCCCAGCTCACTCAGGGGAAAAAGAAGAGTCCTAAGAAGAACCCACAAAGTCTGAGACAACAGCTCCCCTCCAAGGTGAGTATTCTCAGTCTTCTGCTTCTCCCTACTCCTCTCCCCCTAACCATTCTGCCCCAGCCACGTCAAACTCCTCTCTGTTTTTAGGATGCACCATGCACAGTCCTGCCTCAGGGCCTTTGCACTGGTCATTCCCTCAACCTAGAGTACTCTTCCCCCAGACACCTTGCTCATTCCTTCACCTCCTTCAAGTCAAGGCTAAAATGCCACCTTCTCGGGGAAGCTGGCTCCAACCAGCCTACTCAGAATCATAGCTTTCTTCCCTCCCCCTGTCACCTATCTGTTTTTATTTTTCTCCATTGTTCTTACCACCTCCAAATACATCTAAAAAGTTGGTTACGCATTCGGTTTATTATCTGTCTCTCCTCTTCTAGAACGTCCCATTACATTAAGGAAGAGATGTATGTTTTACTTACTCGCTCTGTGTCATTGCCTAGATCAGGCTCTGTGGGCCCTATCGTCTCTGTCACAACGAAACTCTGCCTCGCGGCACCAAATCAGCCATAGATGATATGTAAATGAATAGATGTGGGTGTGTTCCGGTAATGCTTTACTTACAAAAATAGGCAGCAGCTGGAGTTGACCTATGGGCCCCAACTTGCTAACCCTGAGTCTAGAACTGTGCCTATAGACACTAAGTAGGGCCTCAATGAATACTTGTTAATTAAATGCAGCAATGTTCACATCAGTCCCTTACATATACACGACAGCTTCTTTTCGCTAACTACTTGTTCCTTCATTCACTCTTCACAGCCATCCCATTTTTCAGATGAAGAAACCAAGGCTCAGAGAGGCAAAGGGAACTGTCCAACATCACAGAGCCTGGAAGGAGCAGAGTCAGGCATCTGTCTGGCTCCAGAATCACTCAGCCTCTTGCAGTTCCGGCTGACCCGGTGCTCAGCTCGGTTCCCTAGCAACTTCCACGGACACAGAGGAAACGGGAACCTGCAGAGGGTCCTTATAGAGAATCTGGACATCCTACCCCCACCCCACGCCCCGTGCATGCTCCAGAAACCACTCGAGACTCTGGTGTAATTCCAGATGTCACTTTCTCTGCACCACCTCCCTTTCTCTCTCTAGAGTGAAAGTGGCCCCTTTGCACCACAAAGAGAAAAGCCCCTTCTCACTTGCAGAGAACAGGATTCCGAAATTCAGAAGGCTGAAAGCCCAGGGTCAGCACGTAAGAGGGAAACAGTGACCCCTTGGCTTGCTGGAACTGTAATGGGTACATGGCAAGACAGAACAGCTAGTCCCGAATTAGTTAAGGAGAAGAGTGACAGTCATTAATTTCAGAGCTGGCAGTTATAGGTGCCAATTATGCACCAGGGACTCATTCAGCACTTTAGATACATCATGTCTAATTCGTACAACAGTCTGAATGGGAAGAGTATTTTTACTGCATTTGTATAGATGGGGAAACCCAGGTTCAGAGAGGCTGTCACTTGCCCAAGATCACACAGCTCCTGGGTCACAGTCAGGATTTGAGCCCGGGTTTTATGCCTCTTCAGCATTAACATCAAGAGCACATGCTTCAGCCCTGACCAGCATGGCTCGGTTGAGCATTGTCCCTCAAAGCGAAAGGTCGCCGGTTTGATTCCCAGTCAGGGCACGTGATTGGGATGCAGTCTGGTGCCCCACTGGGGTGTGTGCCTAAGGCAACCTATCGATGTTTCTCTCCTTCTCTTTCTCCTTCCCTTCCCCTCTCTCTAAAAAAAATAAATAAAATCTTTAAAATAAAAAAGAGCACATGCTCTGCCGTCAACCAACCCTTGTTCACAACCTTGGACAGGGACCTCCATTCTCTGGGCCTCATGTTCTTCTGTGCAATGGGACACTAACAATAGTACTTAATCCACAGGCTGTTGAGGAGACTCTCTATGTGAAGCACTAAGCACAGTAGTTGACGCATTGCGGGCACTCAGTTAATGCTGACTCAGTCTCCATGAGAACTATGTACTAGAACTGGGGTTAGAACTAGCAGGTACTACCATCACTGCCAGCTTCTCTGCTCTCACTCTGAGAATCACAAGGTTCCCACCATTGGCAAGGGGCAAGTCAGATGTTGTCTGCCATGGTATTCTACCACACCCACTTCAACACTCTGTCTCACCCCATGTCACCCAGTGTTATGAAGCTGTACTCTGTACAGGAAGGACACTCCCACAAAAGTCAAAGCCGCTAGAGACTATATGACCAGACAATGCCACCATAATGTAAGACTTTCCACCATCTAGTGGCCCATCCCATCAAGTGCCTGTTTGCTATCTGGGCTAGAAGAGATGAGAGCACTGTTCTAGGATTCAAAGGTCCTAGGTTCAAGGCCAGACCTCCCAGCAACTCACTGTGTGGCATTGGGCAACTCTTTTCCATTCCCTGGGTCTTTGTTTCTCCCAATGTAACATAAAAGAAACGGTCTCTAAGGACCATTGTAGGGTTCTCTACAGGGATTCACTCACTCATCCATTGTTTTAATTCTTCATACATTCATCCAACACATACTTTTCAAGTGCGTAGCACTAAGCATTTAGGGTATAAAACAGACACAGTCCCGGTCTTTATGGAGCTAAACTTCTAGTGAGGGAGATAGAATATACATGAGAAAACATATATATAATTTCAGGGAATGATATAAGCCTTGGAGAAAAATAAAGCAGGGTAAGAATATAGTGAAGAGATAGAGGGGTTACTTTCAGACAGCTGTCAAGAAAGGCCTCTCTGTGCCAGTGACATGCAGGGAGAGAGTCACCCATGAGAAGTTCTGGTAGAAGAGACTTCTAGACAGAAGGAATAGCATGTGCAAAAGCCTGGGTTGAGAACAAGCTTGGAGTCTGCATGGAATGTCAGAAGGTCAAGGAGTCACTGAAACTGGGCAAATGAAAGGGTGTCTATACCTGATAAGGGTTCGGTAAATTAAACTTCCAAGAGAGGACTTGCCTTGACCCCAAGGAATCAGATTCAAGCATCATGAAAGGCCTTTGGGTACCTATTCAATCCAAAAACACCAAATGGGTGATTCCAACTCGACCCAAACATTGTCTCTGCCTGGAACAACCTTCCCCACATTCTCTACATTTCCTACAATTCAGCCTGGGCATCGGCCTTGCCCAGGGATCCTCCTCTGGACCTCCAGTCCCAGATGGGCTGGGTGCCTTTCTCTGTGCTCCCATAGAAGCCTACATCTGTCACTTGAGGTTGTGGCAGATGATTATAGGTTTAACCATTTTCCTCTGTCAGTCATCTATAAGCTCGTTGATGGCAGGGACGTATCTGGTTTATCTCTGCATTCCCCAGGGTGTAGCTCAGGCTCTTGTATGCAGTAGGTGCTCAGGATGTAATCCAATTGGTTTCCACTGATTGAATGTCTACTATGAACTGGACCTACACTAATTTTAAGTGCAGTCTCTCATTTAATCCTCTCAACCACCCTAAGCCCCATGTGTTATTTTTTTCCATTTTAGAGATGTGGAAACTGAGGCTCAGAGAAGTGATTTGTTCAAAGTTACCCAGCTAATGCCTATGAAGTGGGCATTCAAATGCAAGTGTTCCTGACCCCAAAGCTGTCACTCTCAATCACCGGAGCAGTGGTTCTCAAAATGTGGTCCCTGGGCTAGTAGTATCAGTGCCTTGTTAGGGATGTAAACTTCTTAGGGATGGAAATTCTCAGGCCCTGCCTCAGACCTTATGAATCAGAAACCCTACCCATACGGGTCAGTGATCTGTGTTTTCACAAGCCCTCCACAGGATTCTGCTGCCTGCTCAAGCTTAAGAGCCACTGTGCTAGAGTTTATTGTCTAGCAATATAAAACCACTCACTACTTATGGAGTATTTACTAGGCACCAGATAGTATGTTGAGTGCTGGAAATACAGTTGTCAGAAAAGATCATCACCAGCTCCTGCCTTTATGGGTATAACAGTCCAGCTGTTTGTGAAATGAATGTTATCCTCTATCATATTTATAACCCCAAGGTTAGGACTCTGTAAAATAAGGACTATCCTTGGCACAGTCCTTTGCCTCAATACTTGGAGAATATTGTACCAAAAGTCCAGACAAGCTGGGACAGTCCTACGGAGGATGCTGGCAGCCCTCATCACTTCCTTTCTTGGTTTCCCTTCCCTAGACCAATGAGGTAGCCATACTCATATTTGAGAAACTGTAATTTGCCTTTTTCACCCATCGTCCTATTCCCCCATTTAATTAAGACATGTAACCTCTGCAGAATGTAGGGGATCAAGTGATGCAGAAAAGAAACAGCAAAGCTGACCACTTCCCAGTATTCTTAGTGTATTTTGAAAGCACAAAGAGAAAATGTGAGCTAATAGGTTAGATGGTCTCCAAAGTAGAAATATGAATGGAAAACATTTTAAGTAGATGCCTGTCAGTCTCCTGAGAAACATGTTCCAAATGCAAGGTGCCTGCATGTATGGCCACAAACAATGGCTGCTCAGAAAATTCTGCTCTTCCCTCTCACAGTTATCCCTGGGGCCCAGGAAGTATTTGACAAACCACTGAACCTAGCAAGTTTGCTCTATCCAAGAGGGGGAAAATCTGATCACATCTAAAGACAGAAGGAGGAAAGGATAAGGAAGGAATGTGTATTTACTGAGCACTTATTATATGCCAGGCACTATACTAGCTGCTTTACATATAAGTTGCTGTTAATTTTTCTGGCACTCTTACACAGCTAAATTCATATCTATTTTAGAAGGAGAAACCAGGACTCAGAGAGGTTAAGTGACTTAGCCAAGGACACACAGCTATTAGGGAACAAAACTGAGATTCAACCCCAGTCACGCTATTGGCCACAAAGACCACGGTATTGTTGATTACAGAAAATATTACTTCTTATTACACCCAAAGCAAAGTCTGCACGCCAATGAGAAGACAGGTCCAGAAAAGTCCTTCACCAGGGCAAATGCATTTCATCCCCAGTTTCAAAGTACGAATCTCATTTACAGGGAAAACGGCGTGTGTGGTGTTGACACTGAAAGGAAATGAAATGAAAGTTGGCTTTCTCTCTGACTTTGAGAAAATATTCTGAGTATGTTTTCCTATTTTAGCCACAGTTACAACCTGAGCAGTCAAAGTGAATTAGTTTGGGGGACTTTTTTTTTATTTTTTCATTTTTGCCTAGTCATCTGTAAACAAGATCTATTAAAATAATTAAATGCAAATTTGGTGATTTCCGCAACATTTAGCTCAAAAATAGCAGATTTTATACGAATGGGTATATTTAGCACTAAATGGCCTCTTAGCTTACTTTTGTCTAATGGCCTATTCTAAAGTCGTCTTCCGAGGATGGGAAGTTTGGTGGTGTGTTTTTTTCAACTGTTTCGTGCCGTTCCGAGGAGGGAGAGAACATTTCCTCAGCCTCACCCGAAATCAGAGGAGCTCTTCGGGGAATCTGTCACATTTTACCTCTTCTCCTTTCGTGAGACAATGACAATCTTTTCTTTCCCAGAATCCCATCTGCTGACACCTTGGCAAAGGACAAAGAGAGAATGGAAAAGTACCAAGATACAGGGACCCAGGGCAGCTTCCTCGTAAGGAGAGACTCATGAATGGGCAAGCCTTTAATGGGTGTGGCCTGGAGCTGGGCAGGGGGAAGGGAAAAGTCAGAGGGAAGAGGCAGGCAGAAGGAGGAGGGCAGGCCACACCTACTTAAATCCTTGGTGCCTCCCTCTTCTGCTAGAAGAGGAAATATCCGAGTCAGCGGCAATTTCATCTGAACTCATTTGCCCTCACACTATATATATATCCCCCACAGTACCATGCTGTGTGTGTGTATGGAGAGGCCTGTCACAGTGGAGATACAAAGGGATAGAAAGGCTGCAGGAGGGAAAGGCAGAAAAATACCAAACTCCCAAGGAAATTCTCAAAGCACACCTTAGCCCCTGGGGAAAAAAATCAAGGGTTGAATTGGAGCAATAGATACCCAAAGGGAAATTGGATTTACCCAGAGGCCAAGCTTTCTCTGATTTATAATGTGCCTGCTCCCCCCATCTCCCACATGCACAAGTCATACCTTGAATTTTAACAGTGAAGTCACTCTTTTCCAGCTCCCCTGGAAATCATGACAGCTAGTGCTCCCAGATCACCTCCTATGCGGACCCTTTCCATCCCAAGTTATGAATTGTATCCAGTAATAGTCATGCATAACCGTGTTCTGCTAACATCTATTATAAATTTTACTACCAACATGCCGTTGTATGGATTACTCGGTTAACCTGGTCTAAAACCCTACAAGATGAGTCTTATTAGCACCCCCACTTTGCAGATGAACAGAGGCCCAGAGACAGAAAGCAACTGGATTGAGCACACACCTAGTGGCAGGGTTGAGCTTTTCTGAGCCCCTTTCTTACAGAGACAGGCAGGCCGTACAACAGAAGTCCCTCCTGTTTACATCATCTTGTCACCTGAGGTTGAGCCCAAGTCCCAGGCCAAGACCCAGAAAAAGAGGGATCCAGCCCCCTGCGCTGGCTGCCCCATGCTCCCCACCCCCTCCAGCTCCACTGATGTCAACCAGATCCAGGACTTCATGTCCCCAGGGAAACCTCAAAGTTGCATCCCTTTCATTCCCAGCTCTGTATTTCCACAAATGGGGTTTGGTGTTAAAAAGAGCTAGGTTCATATTCCCATCTCTAGAATTCATTATAATTCATCATCTCTCCAAGCCTCATTCTTAGAAAAGTAAAATCTTCTTTATAATGTGTGAAAATCAGCTTCTCTCCAACTTCCACCCATTGGTTTCATTTTCCTCTCTGAGGACAAGCACACTTCTCTCGAGATATTCTTTTTCTTTTTCTCAATCCTGAAATACCAAGTATCCTAAATTTCATTCTAATCCATCCCCTTTTCTCTCTCTTCACTGGCACCACTTCTACCCAGGACATTACAAGCACCTCTTACCTGTATAACCCGAGCATCCTCTGCAACTATTCTTGACTTCTTCCAGTCCAGCCTCAACTCCATTCTTCTGCACTCTGGGTAATTCCCTCTGATTTGTCTTTGAGTTCATCGCCTCTCCCCAAAGCTATGTCTAATCTCCTGTTTAACTCTGATATCAAGTATTTCACTTCAGTGACAATATTCTTGATTCCTACAAATTTTAGTGGGCCTTTTAAAAATATTCCTTTTTTTTATCATATCCTGTGCTTTCATTATTGTCTTTCATCCTTCTTTTATCTCTTAGATCATTTTAAACAAACTTATTTTATCATCTCTTCCAAATGGTTCTGTTATTTCAAGTTCTTGCAGGGCTTCTTCTACTTATTATGCCTGCTAAATTTTCTTTATGTGAAATGACTAATTATGTGGCCTGTAATTTTTTTTTTTAATTATGAGCTCATCTTTAACAGAGGTTCTTTATTCTGTTAAGGCTTGTGAGCCAGGGCATGTAGAAGTTACCCTACAAAGGGGCCTTGCTGTTAGGTCTTTCTTTGGCCCTAGATTAGTTTACATCTTAATTCCTCACATAAGAATTTCCACCACAGGTGGGTACACCCACACATGACACAGATTCGGCCTTTCACTTTTTCAGTGGAGGTGTTCCCTTTTCAACCTTGAACCCTGGGAGGCAACAACCTTGCTTGGACATGTGAACAGAGATTTTCTAGCCCTTGAATAAAGGAGGCAGGGTTCTAGCCTTATGTGGGACTGTCAGTTGCACCTATATATTAATATTGACATTAGTAATATATTTATTTATATAACATAGTCTATATATTATAAATATCTCCAATAATTCTATAGGTTTCTTTAAAAAGCTGAGGGCTACGCGAGTTGAGTTTGCCATATTGCTAAGTGCACTCCCCCTATATGAAAACTACCAAAATGATGAAACACAAATCTTATCCTGTTACCCTCTACACACACACACACACACACACACACACACACACACACACACACACTCTCCTCCCTCATACCCTCTCCTGCGTACCTTTATTTATTCCCCGTGACTAGGGAGCCAAATGTCCATCCGCATCTCTCAGCAAACCCGTTCTCACTCATCTCTCCAGCCATCCTGGTCTTTCTCAGATAAACGGGTCTCCAACAGACCTTCCCACCTTGGAGATCACGCAGCTGTTCCCTCTGCCTGGAATGTTCTTTCATCCCCTCCTCAACCCTCATTCCTAGCTCATTTTTCCTCATTCTTTAGATCTCAATTTAAACATCGCTCACACAGAGAAAGGCTTTCTGGTCCCAAACTAGGTCAGGTTGTGTGGTGATGTGTTCACACACTACCCTGAACACCTTCATAGCACTTACCGCAACTGTCGTTTTAATTGCATGAAGAGTAATTTAATTTTTGTCTTTCCCAATGGAATGTAAATTCCAGAAGGAAGAACCCATCTGCATTGGGCACGGCAGCCTCCCCCACTGTCCAGCACAATAAATATTTGTCAAATAATGAGTGCCCTGGCGCCAGCCCTCTCTGTCACCCATATTAACATGCACCTGAGCTCCCTTCATTTTCCCACAAGCCTCTTCTGAAGCAAGAACACCGTTTTCAGGGAGGCTTATTTTCCACACAATCAAAATTTGTCTCTAAGCAGCAGGGGGTCATTGAGTTCATGGGAACATATTTCTACAAAGCAACAGCAGCTTCCCGAGTTGCCTGTTTTCCAGAAGAAGCAGCAGAATGAGAATTGCTCGTTTGCAGATGGATGTGTCCATGCGGTCTTCGGTCTTGGGTCGGCCCTACTCTCTGTATGAATTTGCATCACTTGGTCTTTTCTGGCCTCGTTTTCCTTGTTTTTCAAAATAAAGGGACTGGTCCAGATAACCTATAAGAAACTGTTCTGCTTTCCTGAGAAAACTGGTGGTGGGAATAGCCTCATTGCAGGAGACGAGAAGTTTCCATCTCTGTTCCTCCTCTAATGTCTAGTGGCAGTGGGGGCTTGTGTAAGTCACCTGATCTCTCCACTTCAGTTCCTATATCTATACATTAAAGTTAACCCCAAGCTCTATCCCCGCATGCTTTATCCAGCATGGTGGAGTGGTTGCCATCGGTGCCCTGCCCAGATCACCTATTACCAGGAAGGGTCCCCACCCCCCAGATGCTGTGAATGATGCTGCTAATGACTGATGCTCACCCTCCTCTATGGAGAATTGGATCCAGCTAAACGGAGCTGTCTCACCTGTAAGGTTATTCGAGGTCTGTCCGGAAAAAGTCCAGCCATTGTTAATAATAACGAGAACAGTTTGCGCGACATGGATGTAACCTGGCAGCCAAGGAGAATGAACTAGAATGCGCATGTGTGAACAATGACAACTTCACTGTACTAGTCAGTGGGGGTGGCAGATGCCATTGAGAGAGCATGTGTACACTGTGGCCATCGCATTCAAAATGACTGAGTGAGCAGAGCAACGAATCCGCATCAGATTTTGAACATTCCTCCATGAAAACTATTTGGATGATTCAGGAGGCCACAGCTATGGGCAAATGGTGATGGGCAGCTTCATCACGACAACGTGCCCACTCATGCATCATGTCTCATGCAGAGTTTTTTGGTGAAATATCAAATCACCCAGGTGACTCAGCCCCACTACAGTCCAGATTTGGCACCCTGTGACTTCTGGCTTTTCCCCAAACTAAAATCACCTTGGAAAGTGAAGAGATTTCAGACCATCAATGAGATTCAGGAAAAATGATAGGGCAGCTGATGGTGACTGGGAGAACTATGTGTGGTCCCAAGGTGCCTACTTTGAAAGGGACTGAGGTATCATTGTTCTATCCACAATGTTTGTTGTATCTTGTATCTTCTCCAATAAATGTCTGTATTTTTCATATAACATGACTGGTTACCTTCTGGACAGACCTCATACCAACTAGCCCCTTGGAGCAGCCTATAGACTGAACAACATAGAAGCACAGCAAGCCAGACCCCTGCCTCAAAAGTGGAATCAGCTATGTGATTCCATTGATCCCCATGGAATTAGACTGAAGACCAGCTGAGACAACCGTATCCTTGCTGAGCTCTTCCCTCTGCACCCTTCTTGTGTGTGCACTTCTCCAGAAAGTACTGCTTGAAATCACTTGCACGAAAACCCCCACCTCAGACTCTGCTTCTAGGGAACCCAACCTAAGAAACGAGGTAAGACACTCTTGTTCTGCATACATCATTGCATGTAATGCCTACAGCAGTCTTCAGAATAACCCAGTCATATAACCACTGCATAGATGAGGCACGAGACCAAGAGAGAATGAGCAACTTGTCCAAGCCTGATTCTTGGCATATCCCTATCCTGTTCTGTCACCAGCCCCATGGAGTAGTTACCCTGGAAGCAAGGAAAGCCAGAAAAGGAGAAATAGTGTCTACTTCTCAGGTTATGGCCTTGCCAGCCAACAGGTAGCCCACTGTTGGCTGCCTGCCTCTGAATCCTTCAGCACTAAGGAAGCTCAGGCCCTCCTGGCACATTAGTTCTGAGCCAGGTACATATACATACACCCTTGCCAGGGTTGTTAAGGAGGTGAAACTCCAAACAAAGCTGGTGGAGTAATCTAGTGGAAAAGTTGACCCAAACCAGTTTCCACGTCCAGAGGTGATGAAGGAGGTGATGAACTCCTTTTGGAAATGAAGGATTTTTGTCCAAAACCTGCACCTTGATAACCTCTGGATGTGATGGACTTTCCATTTTTTCCTTATTCCCATTTTATTTAAGGAATGGGTTTTGGGAGACAGACTTCAGCCCCTCGTCTATCCACCCATGCATGTACAAACTACCTTTGCAGAGAGTATTTCTTAAGTTCCCTCCTCATTATCCATTCTCCCTTCTCCTTTCAATCAAACCCTGGTTCTCATTTGGGAAATTTACCTCCACTTCAATTCAGCCATGTCATTTGGGCAGGTCTGATCATTCCCTCTGCTCTAAGGATTGGCCTTACCAGCATCCCCCAACCAGTGACTGGTTCAAAGATGAGCACCCCTTGACCCAGTTCTGGCCAATGAGAAAGAGCAAACTCACAGGATTTGAGTAGGGGGGAGTACCTGAAGAGAGATTCTCTTTTCTTTTGAATAGTGTGGGCTGAAGATGAAAAGCCTGCAGCTGCTGCAGATAACCCACAAAGAGGTGCCCGAGGAAGAAGCTATTATTGTGAAAGGCAAAGCGAGAGGAAATTAGGTCTTTAACCTTCCAGATCAAGCCCCACCTAAGTTATTGCTTTAGCCAATAAGTGACAGAAGTTGTTTAAGCCAGTGTGATTTGTGGTTTCTTTTTGTGTACAATGCAAAAAATCTGAAATGATATGTATCTACTCCGTGTTCTCAAGCGAGTTAAACACTTCTGGTTAATACCTCATCCCTGCTTCACAGCAATCACCCCTACAAATACCCTGTCCCTTTCTCTCCCCCTTGTGGTTTTCTGTTGTTGGCAATTACCAGTAAGTTGTCAGTAGCTCCTGAAAAGAGCAAAATATTGAAAAGACATTTAGTGCAATCCCTGTTTCTATTGATAATTGCAATTCTGGATCTAGATGACAGGCAGTAAGTGGTGTCACCCCAACCCCTTGGCTAATCTAGTCGATCACTGGAGGCATCTTGAGGTCCAGGTTAAGAAATACTCTGATGCCATGGCTGGTGTGGCTCAGTTGGTTGGGTGTCATCCCACAGATCTAAAGGTCGCTGGTTCAATTCCCAGTCAGGGCACATGCCTGGGTTGTGCGGGACACGAGGGGCAACCAACTGATGTTTCTCTCATACATCGATGTTTCTCTCCCTCTCTTTCTCCCTTCCCCACTCTCTGAAAATAAATAAATGAAATCTTTAAAAAAAGAAAAGAAATACCCTGAAATCCCATCCTGCCCAGAAGAAATACTGTGATTGCCTGGTGATACGCATCATACATATAGTAACTGGGGGGGCGGAGGGGTGAAATCGGCACTAACTGGCCACCTAGGATCAAAACTATACCTCGAAGGCCTGCTACAATGTCTAACTTTCCTTGCAGCCAGAAAGTCCTTCCTCATGTTCTGCCTAAATAATTCATATTGCAATTTCAGTCCAGCTTTCCTCAGCCTGTTCACAGTGGCCATGAGGACTGGCTTGTCAGCCTCATTTGACCCTATTATATTCATGATAAAAGTGCTGTAAAGTTGTCTTTTCTCTCTCTTCTTCCTTTGCTAAATGATCTCTTCCCACAGCTTTGGATCTAAATTTAGATGAGGCACTCCTTCCCCATATACAATGATACCCAGAGGTGGGGATCACATTTTCTGTCCATTCTTGGGTGTAGCAAAAGTTCCCTGAATAAAATAAGACCAGGAATGGTCTTGAAAATCCTCGTCCTCCAAGATCTAGTGACTCCCGTCTTCCACAGCATGTCTATTTTACATCTCCAGTGATAGTCAACACATGGAGAAACTGGACGTTAATTAATCACTGAGAAGCGTTGACTGGAACTGTGGTAAATGACAACTAAAGAAAATGAGGTTCCACTCATACAAATGAGAACGGAGCTCATGTTGTGAAAAGGCAAAGTGAGGGGAAACCAGAACATTGAGCCTTCAGATCACACTCCACCTGCATTAAGCATCATCTTTGACTTTCCTGGCTTTAGTCAGTAAGTGGCATAAATTGTTTAAGCCAGAGTGATTTGTGTTTTCTTTTGTGTGCAATGCAGAAAACAAATATTTTAAAAAACACTTTTACTAAATTTACTGGGGTTACATTGGTTAATAAAGTTATATAGGTTTCAAATGTACAATTCTATAATACATCGTCTGTACAAAAAAATCTTAAATGATATGCATCTACTCTGGGTGTTCGCAGGCCCCACCATTTCTGCTCTTCTTTTAGGAAATTTCTTTTTCCTCGATAGGTGAGCTCTTGGTGAAACTGTAAATGATCATGTGTCACTTTCTTCTGTTCAGCCAAAGGGCAGACACAAGAGCCAAGCTAAACCAGTGAGACTCTTTCTGGGACCTCAACCCTCAAATGGAACAAAACGAGGCTGAGATAAAGGTTGGAGCTGATCAAGTGGTGATGCCAAGATAAGACTGTCCAATTGTCCTGCTTCCTACATACCTGGATTCCTGGGGTCCTGGTTCCCTAGCCTTCCCTTCTTTTATCCATTCAATGTGCTCTCATTTCACTTACACTAGCTGAGGCTGGTTTCTGCTGCTTGCATCAGTGAACACTAATATGTAGTGTTTACACTCCACAAAGGTGCTTCCTGGTTTTTTAAAACCTTAATTATATATTAAAAATAACCATTTTACACCTGCACTGCCAGGGCGTAAGAGTTTGGGCCTGGAAATCAAAGGCAAAGACTCACCATGTATAAACCAAATAATGGGATGACAACAGAATTTTTGTCTACGAACCAGAGTAATCTGAAATTACTTCTGCAATGTTGATCTAAAGTCTCATAAACAGCTAGGGAAACCAAGGGGAATGCAGATGCTATCAAATTGAGTGAGCACTGTCAGGAGAAAGTAGATCTTTCAGAAGACATAAATTGTTTATGGGGTGATGTGACTGGCACGAGAGTCCTCCTCTTGGTAAAGCACTTTTGCAAACAGTCAAGTGGAATTTACTGTTTGCACAGTGCCAATCACTTAACAGAAGAATGGGTTTCGTGTTGTCTTTTTTAATGACTCACCTTTTTCTCTGTTACTTCAGTGCATCATCCTTGAATGCTAATCATAGCGTGCGCCTTACCTCTAAACATGATGAACTTCCCAACTTTTCCTTGTTCCCTGTTTATTTAGGGGATGACTTTTAGGAAACAGACTTCAGCACCTCGTCTATCCGCCCATATATGCACAAACTACTCTTGCAGAGAATATTTTTGTTGCCTCCCCATTTTTCATCCTTCCTTCTCCTTTTGCATCACACCTTCCTTCTCATTTGGGAAATTTACCTCTCACTCCATTCTCAGCCACATCATTTGGCCACATCTGATCTTTCCCTCTGCTCCAAGAACTGACCTTAATAGTATCCTCCAACAGTGGTTGGTTTAGAGATGAATATGTACCCAGTTCTGGCCAATGAGAAAGAGCGAATCCCAGGACTTGAGTAGGGGGTACCTGAAGAAAGACAGTATTTTCTTTCCTTTGAATAGTGTGGGCCGAAGATGAAAAGTCTGCAGCTGCTGCAGCTGTTTTTTTGGACCAAAAGAAAAGAGCATGGAGCGATTGGTAACCCACAAAGAGGTGACTGAGGATGGAGCTGTTACTGTGGAAAGGCAAAGCGACACACCCTACTGAGCACTCTACCTGAATTATCTGAATTCTTTCTCACACGACTCCACAGGGCAGGATCTATCACGAACCATGGTTTCCAGATGAAAACATGGAAGCTTGGTGAGAAGGAATCCCAAGTGTGCAGATCTTATAGGGTACACAGCTGGGATCCAGACCCTATATCCTCGACCTGGTACCCTCAATAGCATGGCATTTATTAAGTGTCTTCTGTGTGCCAGGAGCTGCGCTGGGCATTTCACAGAGGTTCTGTGTCACACTGAATGCCCACCACCATCATCTGAGGTGGGTTTTACTACCACCACTGTACAGAAGAGGAAGCTGAGGCCCAGAGAGATTAAGTAACTTGCACAAAGTCATTTCATTCAGCTGGATTCAAACTCAGGCTGTCTGCTTCTCCAGAGAGGCATACAGTACAGATGGGCAATAGACATATGAAAAGATGCTCAATGTCACTAATCATCAGAGAAAAGCAAATTCAAACCACACTGAGATATCACCTCATACCTATCAGAATGGCTATCATCAATAAATCAACAAAGAGCAAGTGTTGGTGAGGATGTGGAGAAAGGGGAACCTTTTTGCACTGTTGGTGGGAATGCAGATGGGTGCAGCCACTGTGGAAAGCGGTATGAAGTTGCCTTAAAAAATTAAAAATGGAACTGCCTTATGACCCAGTGATTCCACTTCTAGATAGTTATCTAAAGAAACCAAAACACTAATTTGAAAGAATATATACACCCTGTCTTTGCTGCAGTCTTACTTACAATAGCCAAGATGTGGGAATAACCCAAGTTCCCATTAAGAGACGAGTGGATCAAAAAGCTGTGGTACATTTACACAACGGAACACTACTCTGCCATAAAAAAGAATGAAGTGGGGACAGAGATCAAAGATGGAGGCATAGGTAGACACACTGTGCCTCCTCGTACAACCAAAAGAAGGACAACAACAAATTTTAAAACAAAAAACAACCAGAACTGACAGAAAATCGAACTGTATGGAAGTCCGACAACCAAGGAACTAAAGGAGAAACTTTCATCCACACAGGTAGGAGGGGCGAGA
>VMDR010011323.1:13962-28819 GCA_007922815.1 Macrotus californicus | reverse complement strand
GAGTGGATCAAGAAACTATGGTACATTTACACAATGGAATTCTACACAGCAGAGAGAAAGAAGGAGATCCTACCCTTCACGACAGCATGGATGGAACTAGAGAGCATTATGCTAAGTGAAATAAGCCCGGTGGTGAGGGACAAATACCATATGATCTTACCTATAAGTGGAACATAATCAACAAAAGAAATCAGCAAACAAAATACAACCAGAGACATTGGAATTAAGAACAATCTAACAATGGCCAGAGGGGAAGGGGGAGGGAACAGTGGGGGGAAGGGTTTCCAGGAAACACTATAAAGGACACATGGACATAACCAAGGGGAAGGGTGGGAGCAGGGGAGGAGGGTGGGATTGGCTGGGGTGGGGGGAGAGTGGTGGGGGGAAAATTCAAACTGTAATTGAACAACAATAAAGTAATTAAAAAAATGAGGATACTATATAGGTGTATATATAATAAGAGAGAAAAAAATTTTCCATAAATTTTTATCGGCAACATTCAAAATTATAGATGTTTAAATATGAATTTCTTATTTTTATGTGTTGTGAAATATCATTGGTATTATTTATTTTTTTCAAACATTTAGAAATGTACAAAATATTCTCAACCTGTGAGTTGTACACAAATAGGCAACGAGATGATTTTGGCCCATAGGCTGCAGTTTGCCAACACCTGAAATATATGTCTCACATTCTATACAACGGTGAGTCTTAAACTTTTAGAATTTTAGAGACAAGGCAGGATGATGTTTACCATGTTTATTTTATGAGTCTCAAATCAGTGGAGTATAACGTGTAACTGTTTTATCTCTCAACTGTGTTATATCCAATCCTTCATTTCTTTAATGATATTTTGGGTAGATTTCATAACTTTTCAGTTACTTTTGGTTGTTAAAATTTCCAATTGTATATCTGATTGCAAAGTTATATCCCTGATCCAAGCTCTTTTAGACCCTAGCACCTTTAGTATGCTGTGGCAGGGAGCAGAAACGAAAAAAAGGCCCAGGTATCACTTGGCTGGGTGAAGGTAGAAACCTCTATTGTTCTTCATTACTGCTTCTCCAACTAGCACTGGACCAAGGACTCTCTGCATGTCAGGGTGCTCCCTGTTGACTGTTTTGTGGAAACACGTGTGTTGGTTATTGGAGGGCCCTGGGTGGCTTTCCACTGCCACTTCCTTCTCTGATGTGGGCTATCTGAGTCTGGTCCAGCCTTTTCCATCCCACATTAGCTCTCACCACTGACAACTCATGGCCCCCTGCTGCTGAGCCTGTGGTACCTTGTGAACATTTTTAAAAGGCCCTCCTCCCTTTAGTCAGACTCAGTTCTGGACCAAAGTGCATGGTTTGGGAAGTGAAGCATGGGATGACTCTCACCCCCTGCTTCACTCCTAAGCCAAGCCATCCTGGGCAGGGCAATGCCTTCTTAAACAACATGCAATCCTGGCTACGACTTCTTGCTTAACAGGCTGCTCTGTTGGCTGGGATGCTGACAAAATGGCTCAAGCTCAGCTATCCCCTATCGGATCCACTAAACTCATAGGAATGGACCTCCCCATACCTAACAGGCTTTCCCATTGCCAGTCCCTCTCTTGGCCCTGGTGTTTAACTTAACTTTCTTGGTGAAGTAGACACAAGAGCAGATGAGCAGTTGGGCTAACTAACAAGTATCCAATCCAGGAACGACATGCTAGTCTCTTTTTTTCCAGACACCCTCAGTTTCAATAAACAATTCTTCTTGAAGCCATTGAGGAACTAAAAGTATTGGGAGGAAAGACAGTGGTATAAGAAAGCTAATATCATTTGTCTTAGCCAAGAAATATTGTCTAAGGTGGATGAATCGAGGACTATTGGTCAATATATTACTTAGAGGTATGAAGGAATGAAGGAACCACAAGAAGAACTGAGAAAGAAACAGCGGAAAGCACTTGCTACTTTTGTTTTCTTATCTTAACAGGTGAAGAAACATGCTCAGAGGTTAACCAACTTCCAAGATAAGAATGCATGTCTACCTGACCTCAAAACCCCTGTTTTCTGATATTCTTTTTTGTCTCTCATACATTATTAAAGGCCCATTTACTCCTACACTGAAAAAGTGGGCTCTGGCAGGGCTGTGGGAATGGGGAAAAAGAAAAACAGCACTGGAGTTTTGTACAGGCTTCCCTTTAACCTCAGAAACATCGGTTCATCAGTGGTGCTTCTACATGTCAGAGGATAATTTTCAAATTGTTAGAAACACAGTTCCATTCTCTTAAAATGCACAGGGAATTCATGTCAAGTTTTATTCAATGCATCAGTGATGGAACCAGCTGAATTGCAAAGCTGGTTCAAAAGAGGATGTTATATTTTTTCAGTGAAAGTATTCTGAAATAAGATTGTTAAGTTAGATATAAAACTGACTAATGTCCTAGAGGGTAGACAATAAATCCACAACATTTGTGTTTATCTCCTCTAATGAACAGATATCTTTTGCATCCCTACTGAACAAAAACTTTACATACATCTTCTGAAGCTTTCTACAAGTAAACATATAACTATGCAGCTGGGCTTGGATTCATAATGAAAGCTAAGTCAGACAAAATTACATTCCCCAACAGAATCAGAGGACCCCTTAGGTAAGCTAATTAATTAGACACCACTCTATGAGATTATTAAAAGGACAGAGTCATCTTTTTGCCTAATTCCTTGTTTTATTTTTTCCTGATGCTGGTAACCCACACTGGCCACCCAACCATGGAATGCAAATCACTTGCCTTTATTTTAATCCAGAAGATAAAATTTCAAATATGAACCAGATGTATTTTCAAGGCATCTACTTCCTAAGATGGGTAGAGTCCTAGAGTCAGAAGGTAGAGGGGATGGATTTCAGGTAGAAAGAAGAAGAGTATGTCCTTTTCACCAATAATGACACATCTAGCAGTAAGATTCAAAATACTTAAACACTAGTAGAACCCAAGACCTGCCAATCAGAATAGATGCTTTCTTAGGGCTGGAGTAGGATCACGATGGTCTTGCTGGGTCAGGACTTAATCCTTTATCTGACAGATCTAATAGATGTCTGGGAGATTCCAGGAAGGGCTAGGGTGGCCGTATTGATGGTGGGGTATGTGGGGCGGGGGGGTGGGGGGTGGGGACTTGGGCCAGGAGCTGTTTACCAACAGGTAAGGAAATATTTCAACATTTTAATAAGTTGTGTGGCTATACAGATGAGTTCTGGCTGAATGTTAGTCAGGCTCACACCCTTACTGATCCTGCCACCACCCCAGTCCTGACCCACTCCCCAAACACCATCATGGTCACTCTTCCCCATCCTGCCTGAACACTCCAGCCCATGTCTTTCTTGGGCTTTAGGGACAAGGAGGAACAGTGCAGGGAAAGAAACAGGGAGAAGTTCAGGAGTAAGAAAGAGAGTAAGAGAGTCCTGATATATTCCACACTCATGTCTAAAGGAAGACACAACATTAGATCTAGAATAGGAGGCACAGAAATGACTACTTGATACTGTTTGTAAGCTCTGGGGATATAGCAGTGCCACCAACAGGCAAGAATCTCTGTACTTATCAAGTTTCTATTCTACTGGGAGACAGAAAAAGTACAAATTCATGTGTGTGAAAGCACCTGGCACACTGGACTTGGTACACAGGAAATACTCAACCAGTGTTACACCCTTTTCTCAACCCGTCCTCAACCACGCCTTTCCTGCTTCCCTGAAGGCTTCCAAACACATCAGTAAAGCTGGAACCCCATCTGGCTGAAAAAGTCAACCATCTGGAGATTTGGAAATATGGGAGAACTTCTAATGACTGGCTAATTTTTAAAAAAATTTTCAGCCAGATGTTTGATGTCATCCAGGCCCATCTGTAGCAGAAATAGCAGTTTATTAAAACTCTTTTTCATAATTTTAGTTTCCATGCCCTAAAATCCCAAATGGGCTTTTTTTTCTTAGTAGGCATTTAAAAATGAATTTAAAAAGTGATTATTGACTAATGAAGAGCAGTTCAGTAATCAAATGTGAAAATACAAGAAATTTGCATGAAAAAGGCCTTTTACGTAACTTCTAGGGCTCAAAACTGGCAGCCCGTGGGTCAAGTTCAGCTACAGAGCAAGTTTGGTTTGGTTGACAATATCTTTTTATTTTTATTTTTTTTTAAGATTTTATTTATTTATGTGTAGAGAAGGGGAAAAGAGGGAGAAAGAGTGAGAGAGAGAAACATCAATGTGTGGTTGCCTCTTGCATGCCCCCAGCTAACCCACTACTCAGGAATCAAACCAGTGACTCTTTGGTTTACAGGCCGGCACTCAATCCACTGAGCCACACCAGCCAAGGCTGACAACATCTTTTTAAAAAGTCGAATTAGTTGCCTGTATTTTAAAGATCAAGACAGTTTATATCTGGCATTTTAAAACTTGAAATATTGGACCAAATTGATACATATTTCCCCAGGGTAAAAATCAACTTAAGCTGAGTAGTAATTGTCCCTTAGAATGGGCCTGTGCTTTCTAATTTGCCACAGCCCCTACCATTCTCTATTGCCCCCACATTGAGACAAAGTTTCAGTTACATCTTCCTAAACGCACTCTTACCCCTTCCTGCTCCCCATAGAATTGCATGAAGAATACTGTGAAATGCTTTTATCACACTTTATATTACCTGCCTAGTCCACATGAAAATTTGGGCTTGGTACTCCCTAATCTTACCTGAAGCTCTCATTTTAAAGATTTATTTATTTGTTTGTTTATTTATTTTAGAGACAAAGGAAGAGAGGGAGAAAGAGAGGGAAAGAAGCATCGATGTGAGAGAGAAACATCAATTGGCTGCCTCTTGTATGTGCCCCAACTGGAGGTCAAACCTGCAACCTGGTCATGTGCCCTGACTGGAATGGAACTGGCAACCTTTCATTTTGCAGGATGATGCCCAATGAACTGAGCTACACCGGCCAGGGCTGAGGCTCTCATTTTAGATTTGGATAAACGGAGATCCAAATAAGAAAAATAACATACACAATTCACATACATATTACTGACAGAAATGTGATTAGCTGCCAGGGTTCCTTGCTCCCAGGCCAGTGCAGTGGTCTTTCCACTGTCTAAACACATCATTTTGATTGTATCTAGGACTTCAAGAAAGAGGTTTACCTAATGAGAGCATCACATGTCAAGCATGTTCTCATTCAAATTCACACGTTGCTATTGAAAACCCACAGCAGGTTGGGGCACTACTCCGTGAATGTTTGCATGCTTTCCAGATAATGAGTCAGGCATTCGTTCTGGTTTCTCAGTGTGGGTGTCTCTACATAGGTCGATTATTTTTACATTCCAAGCATGTCCTTGCTGCTTCTAAGTCTGCACCTGTCTGGTGGCTCCTGTGACCCTGCAGACACTGCACAGGCATGCTGAGTGTTCTAGGAGGTGGCGCACCTGAATGGAAAGACTCATGTGTCTGGGCGTTTTCACAAGCTAATGTCTGTACGTTATAGTAGCAACCCATATCCACCAGAGCATGAGTTAATGTTCTCTAGCAAGTGCTCTGAGAGGAAAACATGACTTAGGTGAAGGAAGTGACTGCTGACTTGAAGTATGTGACCTTGGCAAAGTTATATAACTTCTCCAGCCTCAGTTTCCTCATCTATAAAATAAGAGTAATAACACCTATATCACTGAGCTCCTTTGAAGGAGAAAATTAACTTTTCAAAATTCTTAGAACAGTCTTAGCTCCTAGTAAATGCTAATATAAATGACATTACAGTGAGCTATAGAAATGAAAACTGCAACATTCCTTCACTTGCTTCAGCAATGTGATCCTTCCTAACACATAGTCATCCCTAGGTCCATTGCAAATATTCAGTACATGTTGGCTTTAGCATCATAATAGCCTGTAGGACTTTTAGAAAATTAAGACTCCAGTGATCCACTGCAGACCTATGGAAATAGGGAATCTAGTTGTGGTATCTGATAATCTATTTTTTAAGCTACTCATTTGATTCTGACAACCAGCCAAGTTTGAAAGCATTTGACGTACTTGAGTGTCTTTTTATACTTGAATATCTTTAGTGGTGGGGAACTCATCACCTCTTAAAGCTTCCTATTCTACACTGGATACATTTTTATAGTGAGGTAAAATCTGTTTACCTCTAGCTCCCACGTCTACCCCCTTGAGGCCACACAGAGCATTTCAAATATCTTTTTCATGACAGCTCTTCAGATATTTGTAGACAGTTGTCATGTTCCTGCTGAGCATTCTCTTCCTTTGGACAAAATGGCTACATTCTCTCATGGTTCTTAAAACAGTGTCGATGAACCGACTCTTCTAATTTGATATCTTTAAAAAATTAGCTACAAAACCCCTACTTCTACCCTGTAGTTATCCTTTGACACTTAAAGGACCAAAAAAATGAAGATCTTGAGGTTCTGGGAGATACCAAATAGGAGATGGTTGTGCACCTTCATTCCATCAGAACATAGGTCTGTCTGCTGCATGTGTCTGCCCATGCAGAAAGCAGAAGCTCCTGCAAATTCCTTCAACACTTGGTGTGGTCAGTACAAGAAGAAAAATCTTTTTTTAATAGGACTTGTAGTATTTATTTATTTACTTACTTACTTACTTATTTATTCTTTTTCTTCCGTTTTCTTTATTGAATCTATCAGGGCGGCACTGTTTAACAAAATTGCACAGGTTCCAGGTGCACAGTTCCACAGCACATCATCTGTGCACTGTATCATGTGTTCACCACCCTAAGGCAAGTCTCTTTTTGTCACTACTTATCCTTCCTTTACCCTCTTCCCTATCCCCTCACCCTCCAAGAAAAATCTTGGCTTCAGTTTCAGCCGGGCCCATCTAGGTGTTGGTTACATGGGTGTACACATAGCTAAAATTTTATTGTGATTCATGAAAGTTTATGCCTCTCACTGTATTTAATCCTTCAAAAATGTAGACAAAAAAAGTAGCTGGATCAAATTGCATGGAGACTGCAACAAATTTTCTCAAAAGAATTCATCTGACCAAGAACATATCTTAGATTCAACCAATTCCTATTTAATTCAAATTCTCACTTTTCACAGAATGCCTGGGTGGGGCTCCAATTCCTTGTGCAGACTGTGGGCCTAGGATGTGATGTTGGAGAAAAGAGAAAACTTCAGTCGAGAAATGCTAAAGGTTAAGGAATCATAGGTCCTAAAGGGGGAAGCTAGAACTGGTGTTTAATTGTGCATTCTGAGGTTTAGTTCCAAGAGGCAAAAGAATCAGAAATAACTGAAACATGGTCTATATGTGTAGACATTGGTAGGAGTCTCAGATTATTTCTTTTGCCATCCCTAGAACCATGTAGGCATCAAAACAACCACAAAATTACAGCTTTACAAAAGATCATTCAATTCCTTATTATCAATAGAAGAAAGCAAATTATGCAATTTCCCTAAGGTAGATGACTTCACCATACCCAACAACAAATGATCACAAATATTAGCTTTTTGTTTCCTAAATAATTATTCTTTAATTTCCCTCAGAACACTAAATAAAGATGAGGTTTGGATAGTGCTAATTTAAGACCACCTATTCCAAATTAATCATTTCCCAGATTAATAAGCTGAGAGTTGAAGAGGGCAAACGTCTCAGCCAAGGTTGTGCAGATAGTTTGCAGCATTACCCAGATGTTCTGACTTCATGTACAGTGATTCTTTTTGCATTTAAAATAGTCTTTTCCCACCTGGACTTCCCACCAGTTGCAAATCTGCATTGGAAACAGACTCGACTGTAGTAAGTCTTGCCGTCAGGAGAGCAGTTGTTCGGAGTGTCAGAACATGGGAAGAAGGCCAGGGAATGAAGCAATATTACACTAGCAAGTGATGTCATAGCATGATTTCCTAAGCGATTGACATAAATGCAAGTTCTCAAGAAACCTTGACGAGTGCCAGCCAGTGAGAATGCAGGCATGGAGAACCAATGATGAGCAAGGGAGGAGAGCATATAGAAAACCCAGCTTTCCTTATCCGTGATTGTGACAGGCTTCACAGGTTCCTTAGAAGCGCATGAAAACTCCCTTCTAACCCTTTAAACCAGGGCCTTCCTCAGGCAGATAGGCTCCAAAAGCTTTGGTTTTCTTCTCTTTCTGTTTTCTACCACTGATATCCAGCCATTGTCTAGTGATGCTGAGAGTGACTCCTGGTGTAGTGAAGGCAAGTTTAAACCCATGAGCTTGACATTCTAAAATTGATCTGTCCTCTTCATTATAATTGAGAGCTAATTCTCAATTTTTTAAGTTAGAAACAATAAGCTGCCATTCTTGGAGAATCAATTTATGCAAATATAGTGGAAATACATTTTTTGGGTGTTGGGATGATTTAGGAAAGAAGACATGTGGATACCAAACACCAAGACTTCAGTTTTGTTTTGATCCCAAAATAATAAAATGTGTATTAAAAAGAAAATATTTTTAAAATGTACGTGTGTGTGTGTGTGTGTGTGTGTGTGTGTAGGAGTTCACATATGTTAGTGTGGAACTGGTTGGCAATGAAGTTCATGAAAATATCTAGTTAGACCAAACTCAGAAGAAACTGATAAGGCTATGTTGATAAAGAAGGAATAGCTTAGAGTATATCAGATTAGGTCAAGGAGTGTGTGTGTGTGTGTGTGTGAGTCTGTCTGTCTCTGTCTCTCTCCCCCTCTCCCTCTTCCTCCTTCCCCTCTCCCACTGAAATACATTTTAAGCAGAACCAAAGACCCCATCTCAAGCCAGAGATCAAAGCAGTTCACAATATGTTTAGGGATTTTTGTATTTGAGGACTTTTCTCAATTGCAGAAGCTGCCTAGAGTGCTATAAAACCTCATATCACGAAGCTTATACCAAAAACAATCAATAAGATCCAACCCCTTCATCCAACACCACACAGCGTTAGTCTTGCTGGGAACAGTCTGGACGTCTGCACCTTCTCAGCAGTAATTTGAACCATTGTTTTTCCCTCCATTCACTGCCTCGACCTCCCTCAACCCCCCCAGTGGAATACCAGAATGTCAGAAATTGGATTATTAGGGGCCATTTGGAGGAATTTGTAAATACCTTCCAGGCAGCAGGTCCTCCACAGCCCCGAGTGGGTCATTACTTCTTCATTCTTCCTGCTGGTTTCATTATCACTTGTAGATTTAGTCCTGCACACACCTCTGGAATATAACCAGTAGTCCGTGCCCACTGCAATGGTCATTAAACTAAAAGCTGCGAAGGCTCCCACAGTGGTGATCAGCATCTGGATACCTCTGTCACACATCCTCATAATTCTTCATGGTATTCTGAATGGCTGGGGGTTGAAGGGGAAGTTCAATGCCAGAGGAAAAAAATCACTCTGCAGCTGGGTAACCTAGGACAGGCTCTTCCAAAAATTCGGATCTCCTTTTGTCAGCATCCACAGGGACTTTGGGAAAGCTGGAATTTCCTGTCTGGAGCTCTCTCCAGTTCCCTGGTCTTCCTATGGCCCTCGGAAGGGTGCAGGCTCCAGGGGGTTGGTCCACATCACTGCTGCCTTCTGAGGGTCCCTGGGTTCCTTTCATTCCTCAGGAGCTTGGTAAAGATAAGAGTCCGTGCAGAGCATGGCTCCGGAGCCTGGAGCTGTCGGCTTGGTCTGAGATGCTCCTGGCTCCTCACAGCCCCGGGAGACTCAAGGCAAAGAAATCTAGAGAGGTTTCTGTGTGTGTGTGTGTGTGTGTGTGTGTGTGCGCGCGCGCGCGCGCGCTCGCGCGCGTGCGTGTATGCGTGTGTGTGTGTGTGTGTGTGTGTGTGTGCGCTTGTGGGTGCGCGAACGTGTGTGCTGGGGGTGAGGGCGGATGGCAAAAAATAGCACTGCTGGGAGGCGGGTCGCTGAGAAGAGTGTTCACTGCTTCCCAGCCTCCTAAGGAAAGCTCTCCTCCTGCTCCCGACACCCCCGCTCAAACTGGAGAAAAGACAGTCCTGGGGCTGGGGCCGGCAGTTTCAGTGGAGGGCAAAGGGGGCCGTGGTGCTGAACGGACAGCTCCCTCCCCGTTGCCCCGCCTCCGCCTTCCAAACGCCGGGGCTTCATTCAGGTCCGTAGAGCTGAACCCGCAGCTACCAGCCTGTCACTACCGTTGCTCCACCCCAGCCTTTCTAGTGACTGGGCTGAAGACCTCGGCTGCACAAGGGTCCCCCTCCCCTACGCCCTTTCCCAGTCGGCTCTGTCTAGTCGAGCCTACGCTCCGCTCAAAGTTTGGGGAGCTCAGACAGTCAGAGCCCCGGCTCCTTGCGCTGCACCACGACCCTGTCCCTCCGCTCCCGCAAGGGTTAAGGAAAGGGGAAGGGGAGAGAAGACCGCAGCGCACTGTGGCGTTCACACAGCTTTCACCCAACGCGGCGTCCACCCCACCCACCCCTGCCCCCACCACCAATGAGCCAGGCAAGTTTGCCTTTTGCTGCGGGCGCTGCTGGAGCCCACTGGGAAAGATCGAGTCTTCTTAAAGGGGCCTGCCGCTCTGGACGTCGGTTCTATGGCTCAATTGGGCGGGCAGAAAGCGTTGTCTCAGGCACATCTGTGTATAGTTTGCCTCACTTTTGTTCCCCACAAAACAAGCCTATATGTCTACCCTCCTTTCTCGGGATCTCTGGTTTACACCAGAGACCAAGGTGCTCAGATCAGACTGCAACTGGTTATATAAATATGATCATGTACTTCTAGAAGACAGAAGGAGCTCATTGTATACAGACTCTGTTGCACACGTATCAGGGACTTGGGGAAAGAGGTGTGAAATATTGATCTATGAATATACTTCCTATATTTTAACATTCCTACACTGGGGGTGGGGGGTGATGGATTCAAGAGGGGAAAGTCACTGAAAATGTCAGATTCTTTCCAAAGGTCCCTGGGGTGTTCACTTGTTAACATCCTCTCTAAGTTATAACAGAAGACAGGTAAAGTCTGATGTCCTTGTTAGTCCGAAGTGCAAATGTCACAGCACAGCCACAAGTAAGTGAGACTCTCCCTTATAAATAGTGAGTGTCGGAAAAGATCAGCATTTAACCATCTTTTTATTACTACATATTCTGGCATGTACATGAGCACTAACTGAATTAACTGAAAACAGCCCACAGAATGCCTTTTTTTTTTTTCCTTGTGGCCTGATGGGATGGATACGCAGAGGCCAGTGTTTGGAATTGAGGCTGCTTGGGTTATTTCTGCAGTTCTTGAGATGTATCCACAACCACCTGCCATGTCTGAATGTTATTTGACTGGACAAAAATGTAGTGGGAGATAATCATAGACACATATATTCTCCTGGTGACATCTCTGGCTGTCTGAGAGATTCCACACAGATGACGGAGTAGCAACAATGTATTGAAGAGTTCTAAATGCAGCACACAATTTATTGGTGACTTTCCTATTTTTTCTTTTGTGCTAAGGTCACTTGAAGACTTGGTTCTTGTTGTTAGATATACATGCATGTGCATGCATAGGTTCAGATATATAGTCAAGCACAATTGTGTTTGAAGGCTTACCTGTGCTGTGTTCAATTTAATTATGAGTTCTGAGTTTATTGTAGAGTAAAGATGAGTCTGTGCCTGCAGGCAGTGTTATGGGCCATGTGAATGTGTTTGTTGTAAGTGCCTAGCTGTTTGCACATGTGAGTGTTCATGCCTGGGTATAGGTATACTGTGGGTTTGTGCATTTAATTGCATGTGCATGCATTGTGGTTTACAAACACTGATTTGTGAACAGGAAATAGTACTGAAAATTTGCCACAACCAAAATGACTGATAGGAGATGGGATGCACAGGGCCTTCTCTAGAGGTTTCTTTTCCTAAAAAGAAAACTTGCCTCTCAATTTAAAAAAGGCCACATGTAACATGGAGGTGAAACATAAATAACATGAAATAATTAATAATGATTAAAAGCAGCCATTCCAGGAGCTGTCTGTTTCTTTTCTCACCTCAACAGGGATGAGAAAGCTCTTTTCTCAAAGCAGGACCATGTAGATGAAAGGTCGGTGGACTTGGGGCTTAAGGAGAGTGTGTACCCATCACTCCACTCACCAGAACCACAGCAAAACAAGAGCATCTCTGTCTCCACCTCCTCAGCTCTGTCAAACCCAGACAGACAAGGTGTGGTGCCCAGAAAGTTCAGCAGAAGGAATCAGGGATCCAGGTAGGACGGTGTTGGGTTGGGGGGCAGGGTCAGGAGCTCAGGAACATGAAGGTGACAGTCATGGGTGAGGATATGAACATTTTTTTCTGAAGGAGAGAAAGGGACACGTAAAAAGAATGGAGCTTTGTACTGAGCCTTTGATCAGAGTGTGGGAAGTCCTGAACCTGCATTTGCAGCAAGTCAGAACACCTGACTGGAGTGGGAGTGAGGAGGCAGGGATGCCGTCAGTTAGTTCCCAAGGATGCCTCCCCACTTACTAGGGGATGACCTCATCCTTTCATTCAGTTGATGTGTAGGTGTGCGTACATGGGTGCTTAGAGTCTGCTTCTAAACCTAGATATAATTGCTATTTCACCACTAGAGGGCTCTTTCACCAGAACAATCAGCCACCCAGGAGATTCAAAGCACTATCTCTCCTTATAGTGATGGAGCCAGGCTCTTTCTCTGTGTTTGCTGATGACCTTCCCTGATCCTACTTACATGGCAGGAGACTGGGAGGTGTTTAGACAGCTTGAAGCTGACATTTGATTCTCTTATTAAGGCTTCTTTCCCCACCCCCCTCCATTGGACTCTTAGCTAGGAGAGCAGCTGGTACAGGACATCTGTCTTTTTTTCCACTTGTCCTCTCAGAGTCATCCTCAAGAGGGGTCAGTGCCCTGTGAAAGTGGTTTAGGGAGGAATACTGACAGCTGATTCAATTCAGTAAACATTTCTTCTGTGCCCACTATGTACAGGGCATTCTGCTTAACACTTCGTAGAATACAAAGACAAGTGCCCTACCCCCAAGGAGCCCAGGCTATAGCAGGAGGTATTTTGTTAGTTCATTTTGGCTGTAAATAGCAGAAACTCACTGGAGCTTTTTTAAGAAACTGGGGGTGGGGAAGTATAAGGATGTGGCAATGTTTTCAGAATCACTGGGGCAAAGACACAATCAGACCTTAGCAAGGAGCTGAAGCCAGGAAGTCAAAGCCAAAAGGAATCTTGACAGTCACTCCCTTTTCATCTCTTCCTGTTTTTAGTGAAAAAAATTGTTTTGCTTTCTCTGTTCGTCAATACTCAAGATGTAAGCTTGGTTTTGAGATTTTATGTCATCTCTATTCAGAGACCCACACAGACTAAACTGGACAGCTTTAGTCCCAATTAAAAATTTCCAGACTTCCAGCCAAGATGGAGGCATAGATAGACACATTGTGCCTCTTTGCACAACTAAAAGAAGGACAACAACAAATTTAAAAACAAAAAACAATCAGAACTGACAGAAAATTGAACTGTATGGAAGTCCGACAACCAAGGAGTTAAAGAAGAAACATTCATCCAGACTGGTATGAGGGGTAGAGACGGGCAGCCAGGTGGAGAAGACTCTTGGCTGGCAGACTGAGCAAGGTGGCACCTTGCAGACCCAGGGAGGCAGCAGCTAGTGGAGCAGGCAGCCCCACATTTGAGTGCGGATAAACCAGGAGGAACAACTGAGGAGCAAGACCATGCAACCCAGGGATCCAGTGTGGAGAAATAAAGCTTCAAAAGCTCTGACTTTAAAAACCTGTGGGGGTTGTGGCAGCAGGAGAAACTCTCAGCCTCATAGGAGAGTTCCTTGGAGAGACCCACAGGGTCCTAGAACATACACAAACCCACTCACTCAAGAATCAGCACCAGAAGGGCCCAATTTGTGTGTGGGTAGTGGGAGAAGTGACTGAAAACTGGCAGAGAATGGAGCAAGCAACACTGTTCTCTCTCAGACCCCTCTCCCACATATAGAGTCACAATGCAACAATGTGGCTTGCCCCACCCTGGTGAATACCTAAGGCTCCACCCCTTACTACATAACAGGCCCATTGAGACAAAAAAAAATGGCCCAAATGAAAGAACAGATCAAAGCTCCAGAAAAAAATACAACTAAGCAATGAAGAGATAGCCAACCTATCAGATGCACAGTTTAAAACAGTGCTAATCAGGATGCTCACAGAATTGGTTGAATATGGCTGAAAAATAGAGGAAAAAGTGAAGGCTATGAAAAGTGAAATAAAGGAAAATGTACAGAGA
This sequence comes from Macrotus californicus, assembly GCA_007922815.1. Classification (NCBI taxonomy): domain Eukaryota; kingdom Metazoa; phylum Chordata; class Mammalia; order Chiroptera; family Phyllostomidae; genus Macrotus; species Macrotus californicus. The sequence continues at coordinate 14,642 of VMDR010011323.1, read as the reverse complement.
ACCAACAGTGATGAGAAGGAAACCAGGACTCAAATCAATGGTTTGGAGCAGAAGGAAGAAAGAAACATTCAACCAGAACAGAATGATGGGACAAGAATTCAAAAAAAATGAGGAGAGGCTTAGGAACCTCCAGGACATCTTTAAATGTTTCAATATCTGAATCATAGGAGTCCCAGAAGAAGAGGAAGAGCAAGAAATCGATCATTTATTTGAACAAATAATGAAGGAGAACTTCTCCAATCTGGCAAAGGAAATAGACTTTCAGGAAGTCCAGGAAGCTCAGAGAGTCCCGGAGAGGTTGGACCCAAGGAAGCACACACCAAGGCACATCATAATTACATTAGCCAAGATTAAAGATAAGGAGAGAGTCTTTTTTAAAAAATATATTTTATTGATTATGCTATTACAGTTGTCCCATCTTCCCCTCCTCCCCTCCTCCCTGCACACCACTTCCCCCCACACACCTCCTCTTTAGTTCATGTCCATGGGTCATATATATGAGTTCTTTGGCTTCTACATTTCCTATACTATTCTTAACCTCCCCCTGTCTATCTTCTACCTACCATTTATGCTTCTTATTCCCTGTACCTTTTCCCCCTCTCTCCCCACACACTCCACTGATGATAACCCTTCATGTGATCTCCATTTCTGTGATTCTGTTCCTGCTCTAGTTGTTTGCT
>VMDR010011323.1:0-13862 GCA_007922815.1 Macrotus californicus | reverse complement strand
TGTGAGTTTGTTGTCATTTTACTGTTCATAGTTTCTGATCCTCTTTTTCTTAGATAAGTCCCTTTAACATTTCATATAATAAGGGCTAGGTGACGATGAACTCCTTGAACTTGACCTTATCTGGGAAGCACTTTATCTGCCCTTCCATTCTAAATGAAAGCTTTGCTGGATAGAGTAATTTTGGTTGTAGTTCCTTGCCTTTCATGACTTGGAATACTTCTTGCCAGCCTCTTCTTGTCTGTAAGCTTTCTTTTGAGAAATCATCTGACAGTCTTATGGGCACTCCTTTGTAGGTAACTCTTCTCCTTTTCTCTTACTGCTTTTAAGATTCTCTCTTTATCTTTCATCTTGGGTTATGTAATTATGATGTGCCTTGGTGTGTTCCTCCTTGGGTCCAACCTCTTTGAGACTCTCTGAGCTTCCTGGACTCCCTGGAAGTCTATTTCCTTGGCCAGATTAGGGAAGTTCTCCTTCGTTATTTGTTCAAATAAGTTTTCAATTTCTTTCTCTTCCTCTTCTCCTTCTGGCACCCCTATGATTCAGATATTGGAATGTTTAAAGACATCCTGGAGGTTCCTAAGCCTCTCCTCATTTTTTTGAACTCTTATTTCTTCATTGTGTTGTGCTTGAATGTTTCTTTCTTTCTTCTGGTCCACACCATTGATTTGAGTTCTGTTTTTCTTCCCATCCCTGTTGCTTCCCTATACATTTTCCTTCATTTCCCTTATTGTAGCCTTCATTTGTTCATCTAATTTGTGGCCAAATTCAACCAAGTCTGTGAGCATCCTGATTATCAGTGTTTTGAACTGTGCATCTGATAGGTTGGCTATCTCTTCGTCACTTAGTTGTATTTCTTCTGGAGCTTTGATCTGTTCTTTCATTGGGCCATTTTTGTTGTCTTGGCGTGCCTGTTACGTAGTAAGGGGTGGAGCCTTAGGTGTTCACCCAGGCAGGGCAACCCACGCTGCTGCGTAGTGCCGCTGTTTGTGGGGGAGGGGTTCGAGAAGGAACAATGGTGCCTGCTCCTCTCTCTGCTGGTTTTCAGTGACTTTCCGCACTACCCACAGTCCAGTTGGGCCCCTCTGGTGCTGATTCTGGTGCTGATTCCTGGGTGGGTGGGCTTGTGTACTCTCTAGGACCCTGTGAGTCTCTCCAACAAGCTCTCCTGTGAGTCCAAGAGTTTCTCCCGCTGCCGCCTCAACCCTCACAGGAGTTTTCAATCAGAGGCTTTATTTCCCCAGTGCTGGAACTCTGGGTTGCGGGATCTGTCTCTCTCCCCAGTTGTTCCTCCCAGTTATCCACACGAGGGAGTGGGACTCCCGGTCCGCAGTCACCCCACATGTGCACTTGAGTCCTCTCCACCCAGCCCATCTCGCCCCTCCTACCAGTCTGGATGAAAGTTTCTTCTTTAGTTCCTTGGTTGTTGGACTTCCATACAGTTTGATTTTCTGTCAGTTCTGGTTGGTTTTTGTTTTTAAATTTGTTGTCCTTCTTCTGGTTGTGCAAGGAGGCACAGTGTGTCTACCTACACCTCCATCTTCGGAAGAACTTACTTACTTATTTTTAAAGGGAGGACAAGGAGAGAATCTTAAAAGCAGTAAGAGAAAAGGAGACAGTAACTTCCATAGGAGTTCCCATTAGACTATCAGATGATTTCTCAAAAGAAACCTTGCACGCAAGAAAGGGCTGGAAAGAAATATTCAAAGTCATGAAAGGCAAGGACCTGCATTCAAGATTACTCTATCCAGCAAAGCTATCATTTAGAATGGAAGGGCAGATAAAATGCTTCTCAGATAAGGTCAAGTTCAAGGAGTTCATCGTCACCTAGCCCTTATTATATGAAATGTTAAAGGGACTTATCTAAGAAAAAGAAGATCAAAAATAGGAACAGTAAAATGACAACAGACTCACAGCTATTAACAACCAAACCTAAAAAAACAAAACAAAAAAAAAAAAAACAGAAACAAACTAAGCAAACAACTAGAACAGGAACAGAATCACAGAAATGGAGATCACATGGAGGGTTATCAGCGGGGGGTGGGAGGATGAGAGAGGGGGAAAAGGTACAGGGAATAAGAAGCATAAATGGTAGGTAGAAGACAGACAGGGGGAGGTTAAGAATAGCATAGGAAATGTGGAAGCCAAAGAACTTACATGTACGACCCATGGACATGAACTAAAGAGGTAAAATGTGGGTGGGAGAGGGTATGCAGGGCCGAGGGGAATAAAGGGGAGGGGATGGGGAGACCGTAATAACATAATCAATGAAATATATTTAAAACATTTTTCCAGGAGAGAAAAACTGACTGACCTAGCTTGTGTCATGTACCATTTGCTGGTCCAACCAGCTGTGTTCCCAGAGCTATCAGGAACAGCTATCAGGACCAGCCCTGTGAGTGGGGGAAGGAAAGATATTCTCAAATTAGGAGGAGTTTCCATGATACTTCCACTTGGATGGTGCCCATGGGCTCAATGGTACAACATGATCATTCATGAGAAGACAACGCGGCAGGATTTAGGAGCACGGAAGATTTTAGAAACTTCTGCTGGAAGAGGAACTGGGTGGGGTGTTGGTGGTACCAAACCAGTCTTGCCTTTGTCTGTGCCATTCTTCCAAGGAGCATGGGTTAAAAGAGAAAAATTCTTCTAAGGTAAAGACATCCACATGGGTGTAAATTAAGGAGATGGTGAAAATCACCCAAATACTTGCAAATTCTGTTCCTGCTGCCTAGAGTAGGACGGACACTGGACAGTGGGAGGAGGGAAGGAATGGAAAGGATGCAACATCCTGATATTACAAAGAGAACAGCCAAGTTATACTGTGTGTACAGTTGATGAAAGAGTGAAAGGTTGAAGTATGTTATTGAAAGTTACTAGGATAACCAAATAGATGAACTAAAAATTACCTCAACTATATTTGGGGTAAAGTGAGCTAAACTAAGACAGAAATGGGTAACTGTGCTTATCTTTGGGGAGAGGGTCTGGAGTGGGACCAGGATGGCTGCTTTTCCTTATAACCTGTTCAATCCTACTTGATTTTTTAAAAAATCTTGTGCATGTACACTCTGATAAATGTTTAAAGTAATTTAGAAATAAGTGATCATTTAGAAATAAGTGAAAACAGTATGCAGCATGCCCTTGTCCATCTCTCCCAGCCACCTCCTTCTTTACCTCTTTCTTTATGTGGAAATGCCAGGTGATTCTTGAGATTTATCCATCTATCCCTGTGCCTGGAATGCTCTTTCCTGAGATATCCTTCTCAAAAAAACAAAACAAAACAAAACAAAACACACATACATCTATTTTGAAACAATTGTGAATTTACGTAAAAGTTGCTGCCATGGTAGTCACAGTTCAATCCCTCACTTCAATCATATCTCAGCTCAAATGTCATTTTCTTAGAGAATCCTTCTTTAACTGCCCTATCTAGAATAATACCCTCCACATCTCTGTCTTCTCACTCCTAGCAGTTATCAATATCTGACATTATCCTAGGTACATGTGCACATATGTACATAGGTTTGTGTGTTTATTCTCATCTTCCCAACTAGGGAAAAAAAGTTTCATGAAGACAGGTGGTTTGCGTTATTTACATCTAACTTACAAGACTACAAGACCCTGGAACAGTGTCCAGGATATAGAAGGCACTCAATTAACATGTGTTTAACCAATTAATTGCATAAATAATTATTGTTTCACACACTGGGATAGGCACTGGCAAATCAATACGCAAGAAAGACATTGTTCTTGATCATCCAGAACTCAGTCTATTGGTAGAAGACAGAGATAATTAGCAAATAAGAACAATTGTGGTGGATGCTGCTGGTACCCCACAGATGCCCAGGTCCCCTTTACTGTGTTGGTACATGGCAGCCCTAACCCTGGCCTTCCCACCCACTTTGCCTGCCCTCAGTTGGCTCCTTCTTGGGAGAATTGTTCTTGGCTGATAGAAGCTGTCTCACCAGCCTGCGGTCAATGAATGGCTCATACAGGGGTGCTGCCCTCTCACCAGAGGCAGGGACAACTCTGTGCCACAATTTATGCTCTAGAGTCCTCCATGGACCAAGCTAAGGCTAGACTTTACCTGGGACCACATCCTTGTTTGACTTTATCCCCGTTCCCTGTGGTTCTCAAACATTAGTGTGTATCGGGATCACTTAAAAATCTGGTTAAACCACAGATCACTGGTTCCACCTCCAGAGTCTCTAGGGTGGTTCTTGACATTTTTTTGTTTCAAGCAAATTCCCAGGTGATGCTAATGCTGCTCCTTGGAGAAATCACACTACCCTTCCTTGTGCTGTTTCCCATACTCCCTTATGGGTTTTTCCTAAAGATATACATCACATGCATCTCAATCCCTGCCTCAAGCCCTGCTTTGTGGGAACTCTACCTAAGACAATAGGGAAGGCTGTTAAGTGCTCTGCTCAGGAAGGACAGGTCAAGGACAACCATTGTCATTGAGGGTCATGGAAGAAGACTTCACAGAGGAAGTACCATTTTAAACTGAATGTTTAAAGATGAATAGCCAGTGAAAAGTAGGGAACTGTGTCCCAGCTAGTTGGACCAATGTGTTAAAAGCCCTGGTACATGATGAGTTTGAGAAAATAAAAGAAGCTTAGTATGGCAGACTCTTCATGCTTGTATATTATGTACAGATAAGATGTTTGGTCATGAATACCCTTCTAGAAAATATTGGAAGCCTATTAGCTTTATCAAAGAACTATATTGTCAAATAATCCCCCAGCTTGATGTGTAGCAACCTGTGACTATTAAACCTCTTATAGAAACTTGTGCCCAACAGGAAGCTTGTGTTTTCTATACCCACCTCAGATGAGTGCAGGGAGAGAGTTGGACAAAGCAGAACCTTTCAGAGGGTAGATAGAAGAGTGACGGTTAGTGATAGGTAAGGGAGTTCATCCTTGCTAGTGGAAAACTTCCTCTACTATCAGGAAAGAGAAATTTCATTATTCCCGCTCCGCTGGAATAATGGCAGTTTATGTGAACCCTTGAATGCTGTGTGTACCTCAGTCTCTTTTAAAGGGACTCTGGTTATCTGGTTGCATCTCTGCTATTGAATGATGGGTGTGCTGGCAGCAGGTAAGTTGTCTTTTTGTCGAGAACAAAAGAAGACGCACCCAGATCTGTTGAAGAGGACTGCACATTGCAGGTGGTTGTCTCCTTTGGGAAAAGGCAAATGTGTTCTATGTATGGGAAGACATTCGCTGGCAAAGGGTTGGACTGCTGCAAAGACTTCTAGCTGCTTATCTAATAGCCTTCATTTCTTTTTAGTTAATAAAGCGATTGGGTGTTCACTTTGTCTACTTGAAAGAAAACTACATTTTTCAGTCTTCCTTGAAGATAAGGGTGCCCTGTGACAACATTCTGACCAATAAAGTATAATTAAAAGTTGTTTTGTGAACAATAATAGCCAAAAGGTGGAAATAACTCAGCTGTCATCAGCAGGTGAGGAATGGATAAACATACATGTTATATAAATACAGAGGAATATTATTCAACCATAATTTAAAAAGTGAAATTTGGGCACATGCTACAACATAGATGTGCCTTGAAGACTGTGTTAACTGAAGTAAGCTAAGTACAAAAAGAGAAATATTGTATGATTCCATTCATAGATACCTGGAATGAGCAAATTCATAGAGACTGAAGGTAGGTTAGAGGTTTCCAGGGGCTAACAGGAGATAGGAATGGAGAGTTATTGCTTAATAGCTAAGGAATTGTTTGGTGTGATGAAAAGTTTTCAAAACAGATAGAGGTATTTGTTGCATAACATTGTGAATGTAATTAACACCACCAAATCATACACTTAAAATCACTAAAACGGCAAAATTTATGTTCCATATATTTTATAATGAAAATAGGGGAGAAAATGTTATTTTGTGGTCTATAAAATCTCCTTCAAGGGGGTTGGTGGTCAGACTTTGCTAGCACATGTGAACTACCTTGTACTCCCTCTGTCTGAACTGGAACCTGGAGCTGGAGGTCATTAATCACCTTGCTACCATAAGGTGTTGAGTCCATGTTTAGGTGGATGAAAATAAAATAAAATTGAAGAAACCTGAGTCCCTAATAGTATTATGGAGCTACCATCTCAGGTCAGGATGGCTTATCTCCAAAATGATTACACAACAAAAAGACTCCTTAATTTACTTCACCCCTTTTCAAGTTTAGCATCTGAACATAATCCCCAATTTATACAGATGAAGAGAAGTGAAATTAGAGAGGTAACTATTGGTCATGAAGCTTCTAATTGTCAGAAACCCAAGTCAAAGTGTCTAAAATAAACAAAAGCAATCTAGTTCGTGTGACTTTCCTGAGTGACTGGTCCTGGGATCTGTCCCCCATCTCAGCCCTGTCTCCCTCTATCCTGGCTGCATGCTCAGCCTGGCTCACAAGCACCAGGAACTCCTGGCTTGCAACCTACCAACTCTAGGAGAAAGGGGACATTTGTCCATCAATAGGTACAGTAAATGTCTTGGGGCTGATTTCTCATTGACCCATTTGGTTCATACTCAGCTGAATCAATTGTGGTGGCCAGAAAATTAGATTCACTGATTTTCAGGTGTTGCTTAGCTTTCTGTCCCCAGACACACAAGGAGGAAGATCCATCTCACCTTCATCCATGTGAATATAGAATGGGTAAGGGGCTAATTTTTTACAAGCATTCAAGGTGCTCTTACCAGAAAGACGAATCAGTGGTCAGAAGTAAAACTAACAGATGTTCACAGTGCACTACAAGTTCGTAGCTGTCAGAGCATGCAGGGCCTTTAGCTGTTAGATCATTCCACAAATACTTATCAGACTGACGTGTTTACTGGGCTCTGCCGTATGTACTGAAGATACAGTGGGGAGCAACACATATCTCTGCCTCTGAAGAACTTACGTGCCAGATGAGGGAGACAGGCATTGAACATGCAACCAAATGAAAAACACTGGCAGTGATAAATGTTGGGAAGAAAATAAAATCAGGTAAGGTGATAGGATATGATGAGCAGTGTCGGTGGCACAAGAGCTGATGTAGGCAGTATGTGACAGAGGGCATTCTGAGGAGGTGACTTTGAGTTGAGAAAAGTCAGTGGTGGAGGACTTAGCCCTAAAGGACATGGGGAAGTGTTCTCAGCAGAAGGGCCACCAGGCACAGAAGCCCTGCCATGAGAACGAACATGTCTTTCTGAAGGACAGAAAGGATCGTGCAGTGGGAATCTTATGAACAAGAGGAACAATGACAGCCAGTGAAGTGGTGGGGTGAGCAGGGGTCAGGTTATGTGGAGTTCTTGGGCGAGGGCAAACAGAGTTTGTTTATTTTATTCTTTAACATTGTAAAGCCATTGCACAATTTTAGGCAGGGAGTAACGTGATTTGATCTATACTTTGGAAATTTCACTCTAGCCACTGAGTGAATAATGGACTCTACAGGGGCAAGAGTGAAGACCAGGAGACAGATTAGGAGGCTGCTGCATTAGCTGAGTGAGATACTGGCATCTTGGACCAGGGTTGTTAGGGAATGCAACCTTTTCCTGAGGGTGATAGGGACATTGAGAAATTTCATCTGGGAGAGATGTGATCAGGTTTGTATTCTTTTTTTATTTTTAGTGGTACTTCAGAGCCCTGGTTATGCTCCATGGAATAGAAATTGTAGCAGAGACCAAGAAGATGGCAAGAAAATTGCAGAGATTTTTGGCCAGAGCTTTGCCAGAGCACCTGCTCTCCTTCCCAATTTCTAGGTCGAAGGTTGTGGGAGAGGGCACTGGCCTTTCTCCAATACCTGACGAAGGGGATCAGGATCATGGTAGAGACCCCCAAACAGTGGACAAACTTCCCCAGGAGAACCAGGAGAAAGAACCTTCAATCTTCTCAAATCTAGAACAAGTTTGGGGACAGAAGCTTATATCTATGGAAGCACCAAACGCTGTACTTGGTGCATGGCATAAAGTATTGGTAGAGAGGGTGGAGTTTGGAGTCAGTGAAACCTGGAAACCAGTTCTGATTGCATCTCTTGCTGTGGAACCTTAAGAGAATTACTTAACACTTCTCTTCCACTCTTTTCTCATAAATAAAATAAGGATATCGCAACAGGACCTACATCTTTGGTCAATAGGGTGTTCTTATTGACTAATGAAGAATACATATGATAATACACATAAGTGCTTAACACAGTGCCTGGCACATATACAGAGCTCAATAAATGTCAGCTGCAGCTATAAATAAAACAATGATGGCAAAGATGCTAGATGCTGGCTCTCTCAATGAGATTTGTTTTAATCTCCCACCTTCAGAATAACAAACGACTGACTATAATGTGGTTAATCACTTTTTATGAGACTTGTCCACTAGGAAAACAGAATGACCCAACAGGCAGTTAGAAATTCAAAAAGTGCCTTTATTGAGAGATGAAATAAACACCTCAATAGACAACTAAGAGGCTTAAAACCACTTTGGAAACCTTCCTAAAATCAGCAAAACAGGATATAGTTTAGGACTTTTCCTGCTGGCTTGAAATGTTGGCTGAAGCTCCAAGAATGATTGCAATAAGCATGAAATATTTCCACAGCCAGAGCCAAAATGCTGCCAGGTGACTCCCTGGGGTTCATGAAGAGACGGCCAGACAGATCCTGCAGCCCTCCCTCTGGTGAGGTCTATCTGGGTTATATGGACTGAAGACTGGAATTCAATGAGGTGTAGGACACACCAAGCCCTGAGCCTGGAGTAGGAAGGTGCTTTGACTCTTATTGTCCCATCCCCATGGTGAAGGAGGGGGCAGCTCTTTCCACCAAGACAAGTGAGAAGAGACCCAATGAACTCAATGGAGGTACTAGAGACCTGCAAGAGGGGAGATGTCCCTCCCTGGCTGTTGTTCACTGAGCTGTGGCACTTGGAACAGAGCAGAGGCCAGAGCAGATCACCAGCATGGAAGACTTGAAGGAAACTGACAAGTTCCATCTGGGGTTTGATGCACAGATGGACACATTGATGTAGAGAACGATACTCAGTTCCACCTGGAGGACAATGAAAGGAAGAGGTTGGCTGGCTCCACCCTCCATCACAGAGCAAGAAGAAAGGTAATTGGGAGGCAACCTTGACTCCGAGGACCCTGTGGATACTGAGGAAATAACTAAGCTTCACCTCTCTTCATGGAGCCACGCTCACAAGGGAAAGGCATTAGAATACCAGAAATGCAGAGAGAGAGAGGGCATTGTGGCCAAAGAGAACCACCAATGACACCACGTAAGCAAGAAGATTTTTGTCACTTACCCTCTCTCATCACACCCAACCCCCTCCCTCAGCCCCAGAGGAGCCAGCAGAGGTCATCCCAGCTTCCTCCTGTCCCACTTGGAGGCCCTCCACTTGTGTTCAGTCTGGGGCTGGAGGGAGGGAAAGACTTTGAATATGAGGTTGAATTTTTATTTCAACTCAAGTGGACTTACACTTTTTATTATGAAGAAATTTGAAACATCAAAGTGGGGAGGAAATTTTAGTGAATGAATTCCCCATACCACTGATTGCTGGCTACCACAGTTGTTGACACATGTCCTATCTTGTTTCATCTCTGTGTTCCATAATTGCCTCTTCCTACTGGATTATTCTGAAACAAGTCCAAGATATTACATTGTTTTGGGTTTGGGCTTTAACATCTACAAGTGAGTCTTAATTACAAAATTAAAGTGTTTAGTGATGAAGTTGACCAGAGGATCCTGGGTTTTACTCATTGTTTATTTTTACAATCTCTAGAACATAAAGTTCCATTAAAGCAGTAATTTTTTTCTGTTTTATTCACTGCTCTATCCCCATACTTAAAATAGCACACAACACATAGTTGGTGCTTGATAAATATCTGTTGAGTAAATGATTTTAAAAATAGTTCAGTTTTCCTTTACCATAACCTCTCAGATGCTCCGATTGAGGTAGAAAATGAAATCGTATGTTATTTTCATCAATGGCTTGACTCAGTGCTGCAAGTTTTTCAGCAAAATATCTCACCTGGGAGGACTGTCTCACACTGGGGTAACTGTCTCCTCCAAGAAACAGTTTTCAAAATAATTCCAAGCAATGGCATCTAGGTGTATTACTTTAAATCCTGTGTATTTTTAGCATCTCCAGGAGAACATGCAAGCTGGTTGCTCATTTGTTCTTTAGTCTGCTAATGTTTTGCTGTACTCACCTGGTTTTAAAATTTGCATTGCACTCACTTGAGTGTTGGCCCCCATACCTGCCAGCAACTCACTGGTGGAGAGTAGCATTTGCCCCCTTCAATGATGTGTGCCTGATTCATTTTACCATAATCCCCAGCCTGCCTGTCTTACTCCTAAGTCTTCTGAATGGCTCCAGAGGGACCCTGGTTTAGAACAAAACAGAGACACGGAAGTATAGATCCCACCAATTACTATCAGTTTGTCCAAACCTGTGATCTCATCCATGAAACCAACTGGGCCCACAGCCATTCTTTGACTGACTTTTTAGTTTTTCCCATGGTTTTGCATCTAACTCAGATCTTTTAATTCTTATTTTGAAATCAACTTTTTGGCCATATATATTTTCCTACAATATAATCTATTTCATCAACATTTTCTAATTTATCAGTATGAAGTCATGGATAATGTTTTCTGCATTTTAAATGTATTTTCCTTAACTAGAATTCTTTTTTAAATTTATATTTTATTGTTTATGCTATGACAGTTGTCCCAATTTCCCCCCTCCCCCCAGTTCTGCCACTCCCTGAGACCACAATCCTGACACTATCATCCATATCCATGGGTCATGCGTATATGTTCTTTGGCTACTCTATTCCATATGCTGTACTTTACATCCCCATGACTATTCTGTAACTAGTAATTTGTATTTCTTAATCCCTTCACCGTTTTCACTCTTCTCCCCAACTGCCCTCTCATCTGGTAATCATCAAAATTTTCTTTGTATCAGTGATTCTGTTTCTGTTACGCTTCTTTGTTTATTCTGTTTTGTTAGATTCAAATGTTAATAGATACCTATTTATTGCCATTTTATTGTTCATATTTTTATCTTCTTCTCCCTCTCTTAAAGAAGACCCTTTAACATTTTATATAATGCTGATTTGTTGGCGATGAACTCCTTTAGCTTTTTCTTGTTTGAAAAGCTCTTTATCTGTCCTTTGATTCTAAATGACAGCTTTGCTGTGTAGAGTAAATTTGGTTGTAGGTCCTTGCTTTTCATGACTTCGAATATTTCTTGTCAATCCCTTCTAGCCTGCAATGTTTCTTTTGAAAAATCAGCTGACAGTCTTATGGGAGCTCCCCTATAGGTAACTAACTGCTTTTCTTCTTGCTGCTTTTAAGATTCTTTCTTTATATTTAAATTTTGTCATTTTAATTATGATGTGTCTTGGGTTGGGCCTCTTTGGGTTCCTCCTGTTTGACACTTTCTCCACTTCCTGGTCTTGTATGTCTATTTACTTCACCAAGTTAGGGAAATTTTCTGTCATTATTTTTTCAAATAGATCTCCAATTTCTTGCTCTTTCTCTTCTCCTTCTGGCACCCCCATGATATGAATGTTAGTATGTTTGAAGTTGTCCCAGAGTCTCCCTACACTATCCTCATTTGGGGGGGGGGATTCTTTTTTCTTCTTCTTGCCAGTCTGATTGGGTATTTTTTGCTTCCTTATGTTCCAAATCGCTGATTTGATTCTTGGCTTCATCCATTCTATTGTTGATTCCCTGTAAATTGTTTTTTACTTCAATTAGTGTATCTTTCATTTCTTACTGGATCTTTTTTAGGCTGTTGAGGTCCTCACTAAGTTTCTTGAGCATCCTTGTAACCAGTGTTTTGAATTCTGTGTCTAGTAGATTGCTTGTTTCCATTTTATTTTGTTATTTTTCTGTTCTTTCATTTGAGCCATGTTTCTTTTTGTTTCCTCATTTTGGCAGCCTCCCTCTGTTTGTTTCTATGTATTAGGTAGAGGTGCTACATCTATCAGGCTTGATAGAGCAACCTAATGTAATAGGTGTCCTGCAAGGTCCAGTGGCACAGCCTCTCCTATTACCCAAGCTGGATACTCAAGGGGCACCCACTGTGTGGGCTGTATATACCTTCCTGTTGTAGTTGAGCCTTGATTGCTGTTGGCACGTCCAAGGTCACCCACCAACTGTGTTCTTTCTGGAGTCATACAGCATAACATTAAAATTGATCTGCAGATGGCTGCTACATGCACTGGGCTGGGAGGCACCCAGGAGAGGCCAAGCTGTGTACCAAGGCCGGCTGCTGCTACTGCTGACCATGGGGCAACTTAATGAGAAGTAGGCTTAATGAGAAGCTTGCTGAAGCCAGGTGCTGCTTGTTTGAGATAATTTAAGAAAATCTGAAGTATGGGCCAAGACAAGACACTTGTATGAAAAAAACACTGGAAACAGTATGGATGGCCTGAAAATTGGATGGAGCAGGGTCTCAGGGAATCAGCCGGGTGGGGAAAATAGTGTGAACCAAGTTGATGGAGTCACAGGTATGGCACCTGTCTACTGTCTCTATGGGGGCAGGAGGCTCAGAAAGGAACAATGGACTCTGCCAGCACTTTTTTTGTTTTTGCATTTCTTTTCTTTCTTTTTTCTAATTAATTAATTAAGTATTTTTTATTGTTGCTCAAGTATTGTAGTCTCCATTTTTCCTCCACCACTCTCTCCTGCCCCACCCACCACCCTCACCCACCCTCAATCCTTCACCCTTTTGGTTTTGTTCATGGGTCCTTTATACATGTTCCTTGATGAAACTTCCCCTTCTTTCCTCCATTTTCCCCTTTCACCCTCCCCTCTGGTCACTGTCAGTTTGTTCTTTATTTTAGTGTGTCTGGTTCTATTTTGCTTTCTTGTTTGTTTTGTTGATAAGGTTCCACTTATAGGTGAGATCATATGGTATTTGTCTTTCACTGCCTGGCTTATTTCACTTAGCATAATGCTCTCCAGTTCCATCCATGCTGTCATGAAGACTGGGAGCTCCTTCTCTCTCTTTGCTGTGTACAATTCCATTGTGTAAATGTACCACAGTTTTTTGACCCTCTCATTTAGTAATAGGCACCTAGGTTTATTCCAGCACTTGGCTATTATAAATTGTGCTGCTATGAACATTGGGGTGCATAGGTTCTTTTGGATTGGTGTTTCAGGGCTCTTAGGGTATAATCCCAGCAGTGGAATTGCTGGGTCAAAAGGCACTTCCATTTTTAGTTTTCTGAGGAAATTCCATACTGTTTTCCATAGTGGCTGCACCAGTCTGCATTCCTACCAAGAGTGCACTAGGGTTCCCTTTTCTCCACAACCTCACCGGCACTTTTTTGTTCTTGTTGACTTGGTTGTGATGGCCATTCTGACCTGCATGAAGTCATATCTCATTGTGGTTTTAATTTGTATCTCTCTGATGACTAGTGATGCTGAGCATTCTTTCATATGTCTCTGGGTCCTCTGTATGTCCTCCTTGGAGAATTGTCTGTTCAGGTCCTTTGCCCATTTTTTAATTGGATTATTTGTCTTCCTGGAGTGCAGTTGTATGAGTTCTTTATATATTTTGGAAATCAAACCCTTGTCCAAGGTATCATTTGCAAATATATTTTCCCATACAGTTGGTTCCCTTTTCATTTTGCTAATGTTTTCTTTAGCTGTGAAGATTTTTATTTTGATGAGATCCATTTGTTTATTCTTTTCTTTATGTTCCTTGCTCTAGGGGACATATTGATGAAAATATTGCTATGTGGAATATCTGAGATTTTCCTGCCTATGTTCTCCTCTAGGACTTTTATGTTATCATGACTTATATTTAAGTCTTTTATTTACCTTGAGTTTATTTTTGTGTATGGTGTAAGTTGATGATCAAGTTTCATTTTTTTTTTT